>QANZ01052808.1:77988-93194 GCA_003254925.1 Chamaecrista fasciculata | reverse complement strand
GACCAAAATGAAACCTTTGTCATAGTTATGGGACCAAAATTGCAACAAAAAAAGTTATGGGACCAAAATGAAACCTTTGTCATAGTTATGGGACCAAAAGTGCACTTAAGCCATTTATGTATTATTTCATAAAACAACCCCATTGAAAAGATGGTTAATAATTCTATAACAAAAGCATCTTTGATATTTTCGGGTCAGTTTTAGGTGTATTTTGAAACTTTTTCTTTTTCTTAATTAATTGTATTCTTCATTAACTTTGACATGGGAGTCAATTTCATTCCAAACCTTGCTCCCTTAAATTTTTAATTTAAAATAATGATGTAGCATTGATTTGATCAATTTAGAACATTCGTATACTAACAAGATAAATGCAAATATCTCCTCCAACTATTATATAGTTATAACTTGTAAATTTAGTCTCCTCCTCTTCTTCTTTCCCATTTTGTTCAACATTAAAATTTTAATATATATTATTTTTCTCATTACAGAGAATGAGAGAAAAAGAAGGGAAAAGGTGATTAAAATACTATTAATTATACTTCAAATTTTATGTTAGTACCAATTATATTCTTAAATTAATCAAATTAATATTATATCACCATTTCCTGTAGACTTATTGGGAATTAGAGAATGAGCTAAAACTCAACCTAGTGTCAAATTAAGTTCAGACTTCAGAGATACAATTAATAACAAAAAGAATTTTGAAGTGCACTTAAGATTAAGACTAATTCCTGCTTTTACCTAAAAGGCTAAAACTGTTAGAAAAGTAATGATTCAATATTGTGGGGCTTAATTATTTTAACCAAATTAATCTGTTTGATTTGTTCCATGCGTTTGCTAGAAGACACAGACAACAGAAAGAGCACTAATGCCACCCACATGTCATATTAATTTTTGACTTCTCCAAAAGCTATTATTCCTAGTATTATTATGAATTGCCTTTCTTTCTTTATCAATATGAGACAGACACAATGACCTGTTGTTACTAAAATTACAGCCCAGAATTTTCTTTCTTTATCACACGCAAAAGGGTTTTGATCAAATTCCCAAAATTAAAAAAAGAGAGAATATATGGAAGAAAAAAAAAAGGATGCTTTCAAAGAAATTTATTAAGGAATAAGGATTCTAAAGGAATAAAATATAAAAAGAAGAAAGAAAAAAAAGAAGAAAGAAGAAATTAAAGAATGGTCCAATGAGTGGATGTATGCCCACATATAAAGCAACACAAACAGCATCGTCCAGATGGCACAATATGTGCTGATTCCCTGGTCACCATTCACCATACACCGACAAATTTTATTTAATAATTAATCTATTCCTTTTTTATTTATTATTTTTTATGATGATGATATGTATAAAAAATTACCCAAGTTATTCTTTTTAGTAGCTTTAATTTTGTTTTAAGTGTTAATACTGTGCTTTTAGAAAAGAAAAGTATCAATTAATACTGTGATTCGGAAAGAAGTATTCGTATTTTAATTTTTTTTATATAATTTAATATTAATTTAGACAATGATTGCTTCATGCATAAAAAGTGAATAATTTAATTTAATAATACACTAATGCACATTCAAAAATTGGTTATGAAAAAAGTACAATTTTCAGAAATATGGATTCTTTATTGTTAAATAATTATATAACATATATTTTTATTCTAAATAAATATAAAATACTTATTCATAACCGTACTATAATTTTAAAACATAACTTCATTTTTTAAAATATTTTTATTACACTTTTGCAATAAATAAATGAGGTCACTAAAAATAGCTTTAATATCAAGTTTAACACTTCAAATAAATAAATCTATGAGGAGAGATTGGACAAAAGTGTCCAATTGGATACCAAAATTGTCATATATGTATGGTAACTACAAAAATTTTCATATATGGCCACTTTCATATATCAAGTTTAACACTTCAAATAAATAAATAGTAAGGTACTTTAGCATTAAATGCATGATGTGACAATATATATATACTAGGGGCTTTGCGTGCCCGTGTATATATACCAGGGGCTTTGCGTGCCTGTGTATGTAAAATAAATAAGGGACTAAATTGTTAACTTAGTAAAGAAAAAGAGAACAAATAGTAAATTTTCTCTTATTTTTAATTTCATAGACTATAATTTTAAACATGAACGACCAAAAAGGGATAGAACCATATAATATTAGATATATATTCACATATAGAAATCGGAATAGAAACTGTACCAAAAACAAAAAAGAAATCGGAATAGAATAATTAAAAAAACAAAAGAATTATTATAAATGAAATAAGATCGAATATCATATACCCATCTGTATCTCTGAGAACCCCCAAAAAGAAAAAGATTAAAAAAAAAAAACTAGATACAGAAAATGAGAAGAACCTCAACGAATTTCTTTCTATCCTAACCATAATACAAAGTCAAATTAATCAATTAAATATCATACGTATATATATATATATATATTAGGAAAATTTGTGAGTCATTATTGGCGCGTATTTTGCAACCTGGATCCAATCATCTTGAGCTCAAATTTCTTAATGACACCTGCAATGTCTCTCATAGTTGTGTCCAGCACGTAAGGAATCTTCTCGTGCGTTAATTCAGTTGTTGAATTCACCATTATCTTACATGTTTCTCTTCTCTCTGCTATGCTTCCATGGTAATGGAAATATTTGATCTTCCCTTCCGTTTTGTGCGTCGTCTTCCCCGCAACATTCTGAGACATGTGTACTCCTGTTGCATACACATTCCTAGGTTGTATCGCGTATTTTCGATCTCTCCTAATGCCTCGTTTCACGTCTCTGTACACGAATTTCTCGAAACCCCATTTCCTGCAAATTCAATTCCTTCACGTTTTACTATTTTCATTCACACCTTGATAAGTCACTATCATACATGAATAGATTTAAACAAGATTCTTCATATATATGTCTCATTATGTAATTTTAACCAACTACCTATATTTGGATAACTAGTATCTTGAAAAAATTCAAGATTCATCAAGTGTTAATGTGTGAAACACAATGTCTGGCTTGTATGTAGATGTGTAAAACTTAGATACAGAAGATAGATTATTATAATTAATAATCAAATAAATACAAAGGAGACCACATAATAAATAGACAGCAAAAGACCCATTTTAAAACACTGAACAAGATGGCAGATCATTATGAGTCCAAATGTGAGATTTGGAGATGTGGGATTCTCATGACAGAAAATAATAGAATATTATTATGCAATGTGAAAGGACAAATACAAAATGTTAAGTCAAATTAGAGAGAAAGATACAGCAGTGGGAGACTTCACATATGCAGGCTTCTATATAAAAAATCCAAATTTATGTGTGCTCTATAAATTCAATTCATTCACACTTTAGTAATTGACACCTTGCTAATTCCTATACACCACACATGGCAGATAACTATGTGTAGTTGTGCATAATGTGAGATTTGAGGATTTGGATCCTCCGAGCAGGGAATTAACATATATTCCTAAGCTGAAATATGAATCCTCTCAACTTCTTAGGGATGAGAGAAAACTACTATGAAGAAGATTCTATATCTGTGGGTTACTATAATTTTTTAATTCTTTTCTATAGTGTCATTTTTTTTTCTTTTAGAAGTTAACTACTTAAAAAAATGAAGAAAATCTAAATCTATGTGAGCTTCATAAATATATGTGTATGGTATTTATTATTTAAGTGTGACCCTTGTTGAAATGGTTAGGTGTGTTGATAGTTTCATGTCAAATTCTCCAAGAGTAGAGTGTAGATTTCAAAAAAGAAAACAGAATAAATTATTATGTGTGAGACCTGACACGTACACATATATTGTGAGGTCCAAGTAGATCTCACATATATTATGTATCTATTTTCAGTTGAAATTGACGCCATCAATATATTGAGAAATTGAAAGGATTGAAACTGGCTTGTATGTTGTTGTGTTGTGCATGTTGTTATCGGACAATCTGTAAAATGCAATAATACATTGATAGCTCAAATAACACCACTACACTTGTTTTTTACATACAGATACAGATACATCTGTTAGTGACAGATCTGACTGCTAGTATGGGGATGCAAACACGATAAATGAATTAACCATAAACCAGATGTGACTTCTTGTCGTGATAAATTTTTTTTTTTGGTCTAATTATGTTTTCAAACCAAACATAATCAACAAAATACTGACATGTGACACTAATTTTTTTTTTTGGAATAAATTTTACATCAAAATAGCACATCTAACTTATGTTTAAAAAAATTCTTTTAGATCTTCGTGTACAAAGATAGCAAATCAAAGTGTCCAAAAATAAATTCAATCTTAACATGGAAGCTCATGATCATTCTTGGCATGCTCAATAACTGGTATTAACTAATAGCACAATTTTGAAGATTTTTACAGCATGTATCTTATTGGAAAAGGAAACATTGGTTATTGAAGAAATGAAGAATGATTGAGGATTTTCAGCAAACACACGTTAAGAAGCAAATTACTAATTTTATGGCACACGAATAAGGAACCAAATTGCTTAGGATTGAGATTCAATTATCACATCATCTCTTCTCTCAACTCAACACCACTTGTCGTGGCATGAAAAGTGGAAAACAGAGCACATGTCAAAGGAAATGGGCTTATAATAATTCCAAGCAAATCATCTGTCATCTCTATGAAGGCTAAGGCATTTTTAAACGCTCTAGAACAAAACTATGACAACCAATAGCATCACATCCACATCTGGATCCAAGGTTCATTTCATTAGGAGAAAACTTAGTTTTTGGACACTGAATTTATTCTGAAATTACAATTTAGTCCTTGAATGTTAGAAAATACACTTTTGAATTCTAATTTTTTTTATAAACATTAAACTATCTCTAGAACAAAACCTAACCAACAACTATAATTCCAATACCTCCGGACAAAATTGTAGGTTTGAGACAAATTTAAGGACTAAAAGTATATCAACTCATTCATTATCGAGTGTTCCACTGATGTTAAGACTTAAGACTCATCAGAAGAAGATCAAGAACATGCTTATTTTCCTATAAATTTAATCATAATATTAATTCCTACTAGATCGGTTCTGAATTTAACACAGAACCCAACTCAATCTCATGCTTGTGTAATCAATTCAATTCCATCAATTCAATAAACAGCAATCAGGCAAGATCTGAGAGTATAAACAGAGGGAAAATTTACCTGTAAGTTTTGCCGTAATCTTCAGAGAGACAAATCCTACTGCTCATAGGCATCTGTTCAATAGTGAATTGAGAATAATCGGAAAGCGAATCAAGCACAGTTTTAATGGTGCTCTTGGGTGGCACGTAAATGTACTCATCCACATCGAAGAAGAACATCCACTTCGCCATAAACTTGTACCTATGCAAGCAATCATTCACCACCATGAACTGGTTGTGATAGTACCCATCAAATCTCTCTTGGTCTCTTATATCCTGCAATGTCACATACCCAAGCTCCATCCATGGCTTCAAAACCTCAAGCACTTGCTCATGAACACCACCTGCGTCGTGTATCACGAAGTGAGATCTCGGCCCGAACAGCCTCACATGGTAAGCGATCCACTCTCGAACTCTCTGAGGGTTCAGATTTCCGTACAGAGAAGAACCGCAGTAGAAATAGTCGTATTTAGGGTTCGACGACGTGAAAATCGAAGCATCCAGACTTCCCGGCGACTCCGTGAGGGCTTCGATTTTATCGGTGAGGTTGAAATTGGCGTCGCCGCCGCCGGATGTGGAGGCGTAGAGGATCAAACTCCCGCCGGAGTTATCAGCATTGACGGGCTCCGAGAAGGTACAGTTGACAATCACCACCGTGTACACGTGGCCGTAGCCCCAATCTGGAAGAATCTTGTACGCGACGGCGGTGATCGGCTTTCCGCCGGAGGTGGCGGCGGTGTCGTTCACGCGCGGCACCCATTCGCACTCGTAGGTCGGCTTTCCGTAAACGTGAAGAGGCTTGGAAGAGAGACCTACAATGGCGAAGGAATTAAGGCCTCCTCTGTACGCTCCCATGGTGATGAAGTTGTAGGCCGCAGAACCGTAAGGAATGAAGTCTCTCTTCATGCGCTCGCCGTCGGAAGGCGGAGGCGGCGGCTGTGTTGGCGGTGGCGGTGGCGGTGACGGTGGCACAGAGAGCAATCTAGAGAGCTGAGAAGCAGAGGATAACGAAGAAGACGGAGGAGGAGGCGAATCTTGAGCTTGCGAAACACGAGATATGCAAACACGGAGATCAGAAGCGGAGATGGTGAATCGAGAAGGGATGAACTGAAGAAGAGTGGCCACAGAACAGAGAACAAGAAGAGTGGTGAGCAAAAGCTTAAGCTCCGCCGTGTAGTTTCCCAGTACACCAAAGAATAGCTTCTTCTCTTTCGCCATTGTTAAGCGATGAAGCTTTCTCTCTCTCTCTCTCTCTCTATATCTCTTTATGTTTCTGCAATTTTTTTCTATGTTGAAGAAGAAAGAGAAGAGAAGAGAAGAGAAAGAAGAAGAGAAAGCAGAGAGAAAGTGCTAGCTAGTTATTATTATTCTCTTCTTGTTATATTTGTTGTGAGGGGTTATTATAAAGTGTGGCTGGATTGATGAATTATTGAATAATTGAATAATAATAAAAAGAGTAAATTACACTTGGGTACCCTGTGGTTTGACCCTATTTCACTTTGGTACCCTGTGGTTTAAAACTTGACACTTTGGTACCCTGTGGTATTCTCCATTAACACTTTGGTACCCTTTGGAGCTATTTTTTAATTTTAACCATAACAAATTTTGCAAAAATTACATATTGACCCCAAAAAATTTTCAAAAAATTACAAATAGGTCCCTGGATACATATTATATAGGGACTAAAATGAAAAATTTAAAATTTTTTTGGGGTAAATATGTAATTTTTGTAAAATTTATTATGGTTAAAATTACAAAATAGCTCCAAAGGGTACCAAAGTGTTAATGGAGAATACCACAGGGTACCAAAGTGTCAAGTTTCAAACCACAGGGTACCAAAGTGAAATAGGGTCAAACCACAGGGTACCAAAGTGTAATTTACCCTAATAAAAATTAAATTAGGGCTTGGAGGGGAGCATCTGAATGAATTTTTAATAGGATACCATATGATTGATTCTTGATTGAAGGTTGTCTCTGATCTGTGTGATATGCACTCCACCTAATCTGATTTGTAAAGAAAATGAAATTTTTTTCACAATTTGAGTTAAATTTTATTCTAAATTTCTATAAAATCTCATATTTTCTTAAAATTTTTTTACATATAAATCCTGCATAAAGTAAAAAACAGGCAAGGTTGTAAAAAATTTATACAAACTCTTTCTAAATTTTTGTGTTTGTTATTTTTTAGAATAAATTACTAAATCAGTAATTATTTAAAGACATGAGATGTCTCACTTTAGTTTCTATATATGGATGGATGATGAAATAATGATTAATTTGGTCCTTTTGTTAAAGTAGAGAAATTTTTTTTTGCTCCCCAAAATATGATTAGTTTAACGATTTGATCCCTGAAAAATAAAAGTAAAAGTTTGGCTTAAGTGCAATTTTGGTCCCCTAACTTTTGCAAAGGTCTCAATTTGGTCCCCTAACTTTTTTTGTTGCAATTTTGGTCCCTTAACTTTCGCAAAGGTCTCAATTTGGTCTCCTAATTTTTTTTGTTGCAATTTTGGTCCCTTAACTTTCGCAAAGGTCTCAATTTGGTCCCCTAACTTTCGCAAAGGTCTCAATTTAGTCCCCTAACTTTTTTTGTTGCAATTTTGGTCTCCTATCTCTTTAAAACGTTTCACTATTGGTCCCAAGTGCACTTCCAAGTCATGAAAACGTCTCCGCATAATGGTCCTTTTTTAATACATTTCACCCATATTTGTCACTTCATCAGCCAACTCAGCCTGCCAGATCGGCACTAACAGCAAATAATGGATGGAAAAAGTGCACTTGGGACCAACAGTGAGACGCTTTCAAAAGTTAGGGGACCAAAATTGCGACAAAAAAAGTTAGGGGACCAAATTGAGACCTTTACGAAAGTTAAGGGACCAAAATTGCAACAAAAAAAGTTAGGGGACCAAATTGAGCCCTTTGCGAAAGTTAGGGGACCAAAATTGCAACAAAAAAAGTTAGAGGACCAAATTGAGACCTTTGCGAAAGTTAAGGGACCAAAATTGCACTTAAGCCTAAAAGTTTTGATCCTTGAAAAATAGAAATAGGCACTTTGGTCCCAGAAAAAGCACAACCGTCAATAATTTAGTCTTTGGAGATGTGTGCTGTGATCTTACCTGTGACGTATCTGAAATGGTGATGTTGGATTGTTAAATGCCATCTTTGCTGCTTAGTTAGATTGCTTATATACTATTATGGGATTGTTTGGTCCTAGAAGCCCCAATCTGAAAATCAGAACACTAGTGCGACAGTGGCAAAGCTTACGTTTGCTGGAGCAGTTTCAACTTTGTTTATTGGTATAATCTCATCAATTTGTGTAAGAGTTTAAATTAAGATTAATTTTATTCGGACCGAGAATGAATAGTTAAAGTCTTCCCAACAATATTTAACTTTAGGACTCAAACTCAAGTTCCTAAACCTGGGGCAGTTCCTTTAGCATTGTACCAAACACTTGGTAGCGGTTTCAACTTTCAAAGTATAAGAAATTAAACTGGTTTTGTTTGGAAGTTGGGATTGAAAAAGTGAGTTTTGGCAATGAAAAAGTTTCAAAAAGTAATAAATTAATAACTGAGTAGCTTAACTGATATAAACCCTCCAACAACACTTCCAATTAGAGAATAGCAATGCAAGTTGTTACATATAATGATTTTCCCTCTCTCAACATTGCAGGTACTACTTTAATGAACAAGCAATCTGTTAAAACAGTTTTGCAATCAGACCCTATTTATAAGATGACTTGCATTGAGATTCCTTTCACATTAGCTTCAAAAATAGATGCTATAATTTAATGACTAGTTTTCTTTGGGGGGGTTTAATGGGGATAGAAGATAACCACATCTGATGAATGCAAATTCCATCCAAAGACCATTAGCGCGTGGTGATCTAAGTTTAAGACAGACCAGACTAGTATATAGAGAGCTCTTGCCTAAACATGTTTGGAAGATAGTGGGTGAACCAAATGCACTGATAAGCAGAAGGATAAGGAATATATATATATATATATATATATATATGATAAAAAGCTCAGAATTGGAATTTTTAGAAGTACTTCACAGGACGACTCTGTAATTTGGAAGGGGGTTTATAGAAATGCATCACTAAAATTACAGATTACTTGGGACCATACTAGAATCATTGACAAATTAAGGAAGGCTTTAGGATTCTAATGAAGAAGCAATCTGTTAATGATTCTGGTGAAAGCTCAGCAGGAAGAACCGAAGAAGTCAAGTTCTAAACTTTTCTTCGAACTTGGAAGGATTTTTGGAAATCTAAAGTCCCCCATACTCTGATACTTCTGTAAAGTCATTATTAATAAAGTCATTCCATAAATATGCTAGCAACTCTTTCACATCATCACATTCATGTGGATGTGCAATGTTGTTTTTGTCAAGAGGAACAAGAAACTGATGAGCATATTCTTAATTTTAAGATTGATAATAGTGTTTTTCATACTGTGCATAGTTGGCTCAAGTTTAGGTGTATCTTGCGTATAGGAGGATGAACTTGTGGTTATGCTCAATAAAATTAAAAAATGCATCAAAATTTTAACCCTTCATTACAACTCATTAACGTTAAATAAATAAATGTATAAATCTACAAAATACTATACCTCAGCATCGAATGCATGATGTGACAGAATAGAATAAAACAAAAGAATTATTATAAATGAAATAAGACCTATCGTATTCATATACCCATATGTATCTATACTAGAACCCCCAAAAATTGAGGGGAAAAAGACTAGATGCAGAAAATGTAAAGAATCTCAGAATTTTTTCTATCCTGTAAGTGTATATATATATGTGTATTCTTTATATCTTTGTATATAATTCTCTATACATAACAAAAATTATATACATATATAACCAATAATACTAAAAATTTATTTTTTATGCTTAATGAGAACATATAGAAAAAATATAAATAACTTTAATTAAAATTTCTCTTTTTACAATAAACTTACAGCTTGGCTTCTAAAATTTATCCAATTAACTATTTGATCCTTGAAAAATTAAAATACATAATTTAATCTAAAAAAAATCAAATAACGCTTTTTGAAAAAACTAAACGATATACTCTTTAATCTATAAAGAAGACAATCAAGCATAGTATATGGTTATTTTAAAGGACTAAATTGTGTATTCCAATTTTTCAAGGATCAATTTGTCAACTTGATAATCGTTTTAGGACCAAGTTGTCAATTTGTTCTTCTTTCTTATGTGGTCAGGTCAGATTGTGAGTCATTATTGGCGAGTGTTTTGTAACCTGGATCCAATCGTCTCGAGCTCAAATTTGTTGATGACACTTGCAATGTCTCTCATTGTTGTGTCCATAACGTAAGGGACTTTTTGGTGAGTGAATTCAGTTGAATTCACGAATATCTCGCATGTTTCTCCTCTCTCTGCAATGCTTCCATGGTAATGGAAATACTTTATCTTCTCTTCTGTTCTGTACGTCGTCTTCCCAGCCAGGTTCAGCGACATGTGCACCCCTGTCGCGTACACACTCCTAGGTTGTACCGCGTACTTTCTATCTCTATGAATTCCACGTTTCACGTCTCTGTATACAAACTTCTCCATACCCCATTTCCTGCAAATTCAATTCCTTCACACTTGTTAGAAAAACAGAGTATGAAGAGGAAGAGATTTGGGGGTTTTAAAACGTGAGTAATACACTTTCTTTAGATTATAACTGTGCTACAAGGGTATCCATAGTATATCTCTCTCCACAACAAAACCGCTGAAACTTTTAAATTTATAGAGAATGAAAACACTATAAACAGCCCGAAGCCCAGAGTCCAAGTCTTTTAATATATATATAATATGTCACACATATAAACACACATATATATATATATATAGTATAATCTAGATTTTAAAATTTGAGACTTCTTTTCATCTCTTATATTACAAACTAAGAAACACTTTCATCACTAATTAATTTGATTCACACCTTTGGTATAACCACAAGCATATATAATTAATAAATAAGTGAACCAAGGTTATGAATTGACAAAAAGAAAGAGAAAACACAAAATAGACAGCGAAAGATCGATCCATTCTAAAACACCGCACAACATGGCAGATAATTACGTGTACAAGTGTGAGAGATTTGGGGATGTGGGATCCTCATGATAGAAACTAACATAATATAATCATGCAATGTGAAAGGACAAATACAAAACGTAAAGTCAAATTTAGGGGAAAGATACAATAATGGAGACTCCAAAATTTTCAGTGCTCTATACATTCAATTCAATTCTTTACACGACAGAACATACAGAAAACAATGTGTACGTAGTTCTGTAAAAGTGTGAGATTTGAGGATATGGGTTCTCCAGCAGGGTGTTAACAATATATTTCAAAGCTGAAATATTCATCCTCTGAACTTCTTAAGGAAGACAGAAAACTACAATGAATTAAGAAGACTCTGCATCTGTGTGTTTCTAAATTTATCATTTTGAAGTTAACTACATAAAAAATAAAGAAAATCTAAATCTATGTGAGGTACATAAATGTATCTATGGTATTTAATATATAAGTGTGACCCTTGTTGAAATGGTTCGGTGTGTTGATAGTGTCATGTCAAATTCCTAAAGAATAGGACAGTGTTAATTTCATACAATAAAAAATAATACATATGTGTGAGACCTGAGACGTACACATATATATTGTGAGGTCCACTGCTCAATAGATACTCTACTCAAGGAGATCTTACACATTATATATTCATTTGAAATGGACACCATCAATATCAACATTTTAAGAAATTGAAAGGATTGAAACTGGCTTGTGTGTTGTGTTGCGATTTGTGAATGTTGTTATCGGACAATCTGTAAATGCAATAATAAATTCGACAGCTCAAATAATACCACTACACTTGTTTTTATTTTCTAAATTTTACATACAGAGATATCTGGTAGTGACAGATCTGACTTCTAGTATGGGAATGTAAAGATGATAAATGAACCTTGGTTTTTTTTTTAATTTCAATGGTATTTTGGGTTTTTTCTTTCAAAAAATAAAAAAAAAAAAAATTCACCATGGATATTTGTTTTCTTTTAAAAATTACATAAATATTGAATTAATACCACGTGTTTACATTTTGCAATTCATGTCTTAATCGGACACAATTTAATCTTGTTTGGAAGTCAAACATAATTGACAAAATAAAATACCGTCATGTGAGGTAAAGACTTCAGAAAAAATAAATATGATATCAAAATATCAAATCTAACCCACAATTAAAAAAAAATACTTTAGATCTTTTGGAATTAACATTTTCATACATGTTATTGCATACCTACAAATTCATAATCCATACAGATTCGCGAACAAAGATAGCAAAGTGTCCAAAAATCAATTCAATCATAACATGGATACTGATGATCATTCTTGACATGCTAAATAACTGGTATTCACTATTAGCACCATTTTGAAGAATTTCACAGCATGTGTATCTTATTGGAAAAGAAACATTGGCTGGAATGATAGAGAATTTTCAGCAAACACACGTTAAGAAGCAAATTGTTAATTTTATGGCACATGAATAAGAAACAAATTACTTAGTAATGAAAAGAGGAAAACAGAGCACATGTTAAAGGAAATAGGCTTATAATAATTTCAAGCAAATCATCTCTCATTTCTTTAAAACCAAAGCATTTTCAAACGCTCTAGAACAAAACTATGACAACCAATAGCATCACATCCACATTTGGATGTAAATTGTTGAGTGTTTTAACTTTCAATGATGTTAAGACATAAAACTCATCAGAAAAATATCAAGAACATGCTTATTTCCCTATAAATTTAAGAGTAAATTAATTATTTAATCTCTAAAAAGATTATATGTATCTCAATTTAGTCTCTCAAAAGTTCTAATTACAATTAATTTGGTCCTTTTACTAAAACATTAATTCAATAATTTCACAATAATAATTAACATTCATGCAAACAATATATCAACAAATAATCTGATTTAATTATAATCAGATTACCATTATAATTTAATAAAGTGCAAATGAAGTCATTATTTTTTTTTTGGTGAGTAAATGAAGTCATTATTAATTACCCAACTCAATCTCATGCTTGTATAATAATCAATTCAACTAACAGCAAACAGAGGAAACAGAGGAGGAGATTTATTTACCTGTAAGTTTTGCCATTATCCTCCGAGAGACAAATCTTAGAGCTCATTGGCCTCTGTTCAATGGTGAATTGAGAATACTCAGAAAGCGAATCAACCACAGTTTCAATGGTGTTCCAAGGCGGCACGTAAATGTACTCATCCACATCGAAGAAGAACATCCATTTCGTCATAAACTTGTACCTATGCAAGCAATCGTTCACTACCATGAACTGATTGTGATAATACCCATCGAATCTCTCTTCGTCTCTTATATCCTGCAATGTCACAAACCCTAGTTCAATCCATGGCTTCAAAACCTCAAGCACTTGTTCGTTAACACCACCAGCGTCGTGAAGCACAAAGTGCGATTTCGGCCCGAATAGCCTCACATGGTAAGCGATCCATTCTCGAATTCTCTGAGGGTTCAGATTTCCGTACAGAGAAGAACCGCAGTAGAAATAGTCGTATTTAGGGTTCGACGACGATGTGAAAATCGAAGCATCTAGACTTCCCGGCGACTCCGTTAGGGCTTCGATTTTATCGGTGAG
Source organism: Chamaecrista fasciculata (assembly GCA_003254925.1). NCBI lineage: Eukaryota > Viridiplantae > Streptophyta > Magnoliopsida > Fabales > Fabaceae > Chamaecrista > Chamaecrista fasciculata. The sequence continues at coordinate 79,355 of QANZ01052808.1, read as the reverse complement.
GTTGAAATTCGCGTCGCCGCCGCCGGATGTGGCGGCGTAGAGGACCAGACTTCCGCCGGAGTTGTCAGAATTGACGGGCTCCGAGAAGGTACAGTTGACGATCACCGTCGTGTACACACGGCCGAAGCCCCAATCTACAAGCATCTTGTACCCGACGGCGGTGATTGGCTTCTCGGCGGCGGCGGCGGTGGCGCGTGGGACCCACTCGCACTCGTAGGTAGGATTTGCGTAAACGTGGAGAGGCTTGGAAGAGAGACCTACAATGGCGAAGGTATTAAGGCCTCCTCTGTACGCTCCCATGGTGATAAAATTGTAGGCCGCAGAGCCGTAAGGCTTGAAATACCTCTTGATGAGCCTACCACCGTCGTCGGAGGAGGACGGTGGTGGCGTCGCCGTCGTTGAAGGCGGCGCCGAGAGAGACGAATTCTGGATTTGCGAAGCGCGAGAGATGCAAAAACGAAGATTAGAAGTAGAAATGGTGAATCGAGAAGGGATGAACAGAAGAATTGTGACCAGAGAACAGAAAACCAGAAGAGTTGTGAGCAAAAATTTGAGCTCCGTCGTGTAGTTTCCAAATACTCCGGCGAACAGCTTCTTCTCTTTCGCCATTGTTAATCGGTGAAGCTTTCTGTTACTAGAATATATTTTCCTTTTTTTTTTCTTTTTTTTTTTTGTTGAAGAAAGAGAGAAGAGAAGGTTGAAAAGAGAAAATGCCTAATTATTTATTCTCTTGTTATATTTTGTTTTGAAGGGTTGTTTTATAGTGTGGCTGAGTTCAAAATTATTGAATATACTGGATAATCAAAATTTAGGAATCTCTACAAAAAAAAAATGATTTAGGGAGGGAGTGTATGAATTGAGTTTTATATGATGCCATATGATTGATTATTGATTGAATGTTGTCTCTGATCTGTGATGTTAAACATTCCATCTAACCTGATTTGTAAAGAAAATGAAAAATTGTTTACAGTTGAGTAAATTTTTTTATAATTTTCTTTTAATAAATATATGATATGCACTAAAAAAATTACATATCAATTAAAGACAATTTTATAGTCAAAGAAAATTGAGATTTTTTCAAAAAATTATGATGAGGCTAATGAAAAAAAAGAATTACACAAACTCTTTCTAAATTGCTATGTTTGTTATTTTTTGTTATGATATTAATTCAAATTTAGTGACAAATATAATTTTTAATATGAATTAATATAATATCAATGAAATTTTGAAACATGTCGTTAAATTTAAGTTAATATTTTTTTTAATAAAATGACTAAATTTATTTTAATTATATTTTTCATAGACTTAATTGGATATTTTTATTTTTAATGATTAAACTGAGACATAATACATATATTCTTTTTTTT
>QANZ01052808.1:30306-77178 GCA_003254925.1 Chamaecrista fasciculata | reverse complement strand
AGTTATTGGGACCAAAATTGCAACAAAAAAGTTATGGGACCAAAATGAAACCTTTGTCATAGTTATGGGACCAAAAGTGCACTTAAGCCTAAAAATTTACATTCCGTTAAGGAAGAAATTGACTTTTTGGAAAGGGGGTGAGGAGGGGTTGAGGCTTAAGTTATAGTTCAAAAGTTATCTATATTATTCTAATTTATAATTTATGAATTGAATTATTACAAACCTTTAAATCTTGAGATGAATGCTCTGCTAAATTATTTAACGATCTACACACATAAGATAGATCGGATAATTTAATGCTCTACACTCATAAGATACTAAGATAGAATGGATCGATGATCATCAAATCTATGAATTTTCTTAAAATTATTATATATATTTGAATAAAGGCTAGTTAGTCATTCTACAATATATCTCAAATCATTAAGATAAGAGAACCCTCAATTGAATGTTGTTCTGTTGTATGATATACCACAAAGTTTCCTGGTCTTCTAAGACGCTACAGAATAAATTAGTCAAAATGTGATTGTAATACCATAAGTCCATGATTTTTACTGATTTTTGAATAACTATCATGTGCATATAGCAAATAAATCAATTATGTATCAAGTTCAACATAAGTGTAGACCTAAGAAAAATAATTAAAAAATCCAAATTAGAACAATTACTGAATTAACAATTAATAAAGAACATTGGTGCAATAAAAAAAAACTTAGAATTAAAGATTAGAATTGCGAAGAAAGAAAGAATGGTGAGAGATTGGATGCACTATAATCTATAGTGCGTTTGCTACTTTCCATATAATTCTTAAAGTGAGTCATCACAGCCATCTATTTGGTATCTTCTTATTTTGTCCATCCACGTTTTAATTTTTTTCTCTCTCTTCTACGGCTGAAAATACACCATCAGTGCACAAATAATAATGTTCGATGAGCAATATGATGTTAATTTAAGTTTTAAGTAGCATGTTATTTTTTTTATTCGTTTTTTTGTAAGAAAAAAATTTAAGTGAATTGGATCCCAATAGCTTATTAAGGTTAAGGCAAACCTCCAGACTCTATAAACGCTTACAGAAGTACTTACAGATTGTCTACTAACAAAGCCCTCATATTGATAGTATGGGAATCGACCTTGTGTGTTATTAATCAATGCCTTATTAACTTAACCAACCTTTGTTGACAACATGTTATTATTTATTAATTACTTAAACAAAGTTTTTTATTCAAAATCTTATAAATATAATGACCATTGTTATAACTTATAAGATATCATTTATTATAGTCAAATGTAGGAAAAGAACACTAACTATGATCAAAAACACTTTGCTGAACTACCACTAAAATAAGAGATGAAAGCCAAGAGAACAAGGGAATTAGATATCTCAATAGTCTTATTGGTAAATAATATATATAAATCAAGTTTAAACTAATCAACATAAAATCTTAAAAACTAGACAATCAACAAAAAAGAGAATAAAGAGATATCGGTGGGCATTGGACTACTTACCGTTGGCGATTAGGATGGAAATAGAATGATGTTTTATTGTGGACCATTGCCTTGTGTGGCCTAACAAACCATATCTTATTTTACTGTTCTCCAATCATCTTACAAACCAACTTTTTCCATCAATTTCATGAATCACGCCTCATGTCAATTCGTCATTCTTCCTTCTTTTTCTGCTTTAATAATATATAAGCTCTAAAAATAAAATGATTGATTTACTATGTTCAACTTGCTATAACTTTTTATATTCTTTACTTCCAATACTAGATAAATTTCACGCTATGTTGATCATCCAGCCTTTTCCATTTCCACTTTACATTTCAATGTGAAATGACATGGCAACCTCCGAAAATAAGAAGAGAGTCCGATGTAAATTTGTTTATATGTTGGAATATTTTGTGTGGATTAGTATTAATCTATTATTGATAAGTAATTAATTTATCGTAAGTCTAGATAAGAATAGATTGAGTTCATACTAATTGTGGTAATTTGTGATAAGTTGGATTATCCATAAGTCTTTCGAGACCTAGCTAAGAACCACAAGCCACGTCCGAAGAGTAGTAGTAATTATCCTATTGAATTACTAATACATATATGAAGTTTGTTTATTAAAGGGACTGTTTTATAATTATGTTTAAAGGTCATTTTGTAATATTCACTAATGTACTAATTAGTGAATATTTTGACTATATATATATCAAAGTTATTTCCATAACATATGGTCCCAATTTTTGCCAAGTTTTGGTCTTTTTCTTTGTTCAAACATGAGTACTCCATCTTGTCATTCTTGTGCAACTCTTGAGATCTTGTGGCTTGAAGATCTTAACTCCATTCAAGATCAATCTCAACTCTAAATTAGTGATTTCATCTCCTACATTTGAATTTATTTCCATCATTATATTCATGCTCGGCTAATTACTAGAGATCTACCAAAATGAGATTGTTTGATCTTATGCAATTCAAATAGCTCATCAAGGTGAACCTCTTATTTTTCTTGTTTTACATCAACAAGTATTTCAATTATTAAATGTAGGGTAAATTACATAAAAGGGTCATGTGGTTTGGCCTGTTTTCAAATAGGGTCCATGTGGTTTAAAAAGTTTCAAATAAGGGCCTGTGGTTTCCTATGTTAACAAAAAGGGTCCTGAGGTCAAAATTTTGATGACAATTTTTTGGCTAAAATACTATTTTAAGACCCTAACTATTAATTTGTATGCATTTGGCTCCATATTTATATGAGAGGACTTTAACACAATAAAAGAAAAGTTTGGTGGTATTAAATGAAATTTCACCCAAAGGCTCTCTCTCTCCCAAGCGTTTTCTTCGATCCAGAATATGAAACTTCGATTTGGCATTACTTCTCTTTAACCCCAGAAGGAGGATTCAACCCCTCAAGCAAAGTGGATATCTTCGCAATTGCATAAAAGATTTAGGCATTTCCCGAAACAACGACACCTGCTAGTAAACGAGAATCAGAATCAAAACAAACTGAAATCGATGTCGCAACCAACCCAAAAAGACAGAAATAGTAGTTGAAGAGCCCGATTCACAAAAGAGAGATGAAAGTGAAGGGATAAATACCTAGAACAATAGGGAGTCTGATCGGATCTATGGCGCCAACAGGAACAAAAAAAAAAGAAATGAAAGCAGGACGTAGCGGCGAGATCCAAATCGAGAATAGTGTGGAAAATGAAAAGGAAACAAGGAAAGAAGTTAAAGAAGAAAGAGTGGTTAGAGATCGTAAGAAAGCTGAAAGAGTTGGTATGAGGAAATTGTGAGAAAGAAAAGAAAAGGAAGATGAAGATTGAAACTTTAGATGAAGCGATTAATGAATGAGACAGAGAGGGAGCTTCTTCTCTTCTCGCAGAAGGGGATTCACGTTCCGCCATGGAGGAAGGGGGAGTATATGCGAGCCAAGTGGCTCTCTTCTTCCTACACTAGGGCAAAGCAACCCCCGTCGTCCTCCTCCGTCCATTCTGATGCCGTCAACGACGGCGACAACAACAACAGAGGACGATTGTGGTTTGGTGAGTTGGAACTGATTTTCGGCGAGAAAACATCTCCGCCGGTACCGGAGGTCGTTTCCGGTGAAGAAAAGACCAAATCGGAGGTGGTTATGGCGGCGCCACCGCCGTCGTGGATACCTCCGATGATTAAACCTAAGAGTATTGAGAAAGGAGCCAACGTCGTCACTGGATTGGCCTCTCTTCTCAAAGAAAATTTTAGAAAACGCTTGTAGGAGGAGAGACTAAGGGTGAAATTTCATATTTTATTACAAAACTTTTCTTTTTTTGTGTTAAAGTCATTTCATACAAATAGGGAGTCAAATGCATACAAATCAATAGTTAGGGTCTTAAAACAGTATTTTAGCCAAAATTTTTGACAAAATTTGGACCTCAGGACCCTTTTTGTTAACATAGCAAACCACAGGCCCTTATTTGAAACTTTTTGAACCACATGAACCCTATCTGAAAACAGGCCAAACTACATGACCCTTTTATGTAATTTACCCGTAAGATCTTATGATTTAGTTTTATTAAAAATATTTTTGTTGAGAGAATTTTATAAGAGATTTTTTGACAAAAATCAAAATTAATTTTTACTTAAATAATAAAATAGATCAATGAGACAATTGAGAAAGGATACCTTATTGCAATTAAAAAAAATAAAGAAGTGAACTTTTTTATGAATTAGATGGTTTTAAAAAAGGAATATTCCAAAAGCTGTCTCTTTGATGGTGGAGTCAAATTTTATTGGTGAGCATTTATAATTCGTGAACTTCACATTTCTATTAATAGGAATTCCTTAACATGTAAGTACCGTCTCATTTGTATCTTCATATTATTATGTAATGTGTAGCCACAAAACCCCATATGCCAATATGCCATATGGAATATGGAAGATTCAAGAATAGAAATTGATACTCAACCCACTTTCCAGCTACCAAATGGCGGCACTGAATCCTCTAGAGTTCTTTTCCATACATTTCTTGTGGAGTTAGTGAAAAAATATGGATTCCATAAAATAAAAATATATAAAAACTAAATTTACGCTGTTGACAAAATATATATATATTTTGTCAACAGTGTAAATTTTTTTTGGTACACAAAAGTTTAGGTGAGTTGGGCCCCGGGGACTCACCAAGACCAGGACAGACCTCCAGGCTCTATGAGCACTTACAGAGATACTTACAGATCGCCTACCAACATGGCCCTCACATCGGTAGTGGAAAATATAACACACGATCTTGTGAGTTATGAGTCAACAGTGTAAATTTAGTCTCATATGATTTTCTCAATTCTCAATTTAGTTTTGTATTTTTTTTTTAGATTTAGTGTTATATATTTGAGTAAGTCCTAATTTGGTTTCATATCTTTAATCAGATCATGTATATATAATTGGTCTCATATAGTGGAACTAATGGTAGAACAAATTGATTTAGTCTCTTATTATATAAAGTGAAAAGAGTCGAGTACTCGAGTGGAATTTTGAACGGAACAAATTGACTTTTTCTCTTATTTTAGAAATTATTGAAAAAAAAATATTTTTATTTATACATCATTAATTTATTATAATAGTTACGTGCAAACTAAAATTATATTGCATTTTATAATTAGTACAGTCCTAATTATTATTATCTAAAATAATTGCTGTTAAGAGATTATGATTATATCATATATATATACATAAAAGATATTATAAATCATGAAAAGTATAGATTAATCAATTTTTTTAATCTAAATATATATACTTGAATGCAAATATTTTTCATAAATGGCACCATCTCTCAAATTATATACATTGTGTCATTGTGATGTGATTGTACTTGCAATCTTGCTACAAAATCAATTTTTGAAATTCAAACACAAATATTGACAACAAAAAATTCAAACACAAATAAAATAAAAGTTCGATATGAAGGTTCAGGTCTTCAGGAGATATTTGATCAATTGAAATTTGAAATGATACCAAATTTTTTAAATTGGAATTAGACTTATGATGGTTAAATAATCTATAGTAATAATATATTATCATTATCATTGTGATAATTTAAAATAATCTTAAAAACATCATATCTAATTAAAAGATATATATATATATATATATATATTTATGGGCATACTAAAAGATCCCATTTTTAAAATTTAAACATCGTTAAATATAGAAAATTTCTATAAATAACCCATTAGATCTTTGATTTCAAAGAATTCAGAAAACACCATGTCGTCATCTATCTGTCTCAGTTTATCTAAACAGAGCGATAAGTACAATGTAACCTTTTTCGACAACGTGATAGAGACCATCGTGACAGATGAATTAATGGTTGTGGAACATTGGATATCCAACGTAGAAAAAATGCATGGCGATAGGCTTTTGCACAACTTCGTAGTAGGCCTAAACGTTGAGTGTGGTCTCAATAACAAAGTGGCCACTCTTCATCTTTGTGTTGGAAGACGTTGTCTCATCTTCATGATTTTTCAGGCCTCCTTTATTCCCTTTTCTCTTCGAGATTTCTTGTTCCAATTGCATTACACCTTCGTCGGCTTGGGGATTCATGCAAATAAGTGGAGGTTGTGGGAAGATTATGGAATTATATTAGATAATTGTGTGGATCTTAGTATTTATTCGAATAAGAGAAACATAGAGTTGAAAGATTTGGCGAATGAGTTTCTTGGTGTGAATTATGAGAAACCATTAAATTTGATCACTAGTGATTGGCAAGCTAAGTGTCTTACCTCTGAGCAAGTAACATATGCTTGTGTTGATGCTTTTGTTTCTTTCGAAATTGGAAGGATTTGTAGGGCATGGACTCATCATATTGAGTATTAGTTTGAGATTTTTTTTTCTTTTTTGAGCAAATAGTTTGATGTTTTCTTGATTACGTTATTATATATGGTTGCTTTGTTGGTGGGTACACACACGTAGGATTGTTATGTTAGAATTTTTTGATGAATTTTCTAAATTAACATTAATATATATTATTTAGTTGCTCAATTCGTCTGGTTATGTATGAATTTTGAATGAAAAACTAAATTATTGATAATTATAGATGGCAATATATTTTGATTATAGTAAGGAAAGAGTCCAGCAAAAACCGATTTTTCTCTCTCAACTTCTCAATCCCCTCTCAATTGCTCATCCCAAAATTCTTCATATCTCTTGAAAGAGAGTAATTTTGATTCTTCAAAGTTGCTCTCTTCCTAGATCTTAGTATTCCTTTCATATATTTCTTTCTTTAGTATTAGAAGATATATTTCTTTTTGTTAGAAGATGTCACTATTCTTTGCCTTTCTAAGTGTACGGAAGACTTCACTACTTTCTGCATCTTTGAATGTATGGAAGATTTTGATGAGTTTACATGTTCATCGATGATGAAGATTGTTCACCGATATGTTGTTGGTTGCCATTTGGTGACTGTTTCTATTTTTTGCAGATTTTCTTACCTTACAACAATTTGGCGAAAGACAATTTTTCGAAGGATGTGCCCTATTGATTGGGTATCTGTATTCTATACCCCTTTAATTTCTCTTATCTTGGTTTCTTGATGTTTTTACAGTTAACTTCTTCTTTGACGTCCGACTCTTCAGGTGATTTTCTCTTCTTTTTTTTAATGGCCAAAAATATTATATTTTGATTATTAATTTCCCAACATACATAACCAGTAAACAACAAGTGATGCTAAGATTTGAAGAATTAGTACGGACAGAGAAGAAGATCATTGCAGGAAATTACGAATTTAAGATCAAGAAAAGAAAATTAACAAATGGATCGAAAGAAAGAAAGACGTATACGTGAGAATTGAGATCAATCAATAAGCATTGACAAAATTGCTATCGGTTCTGATTTCTACTTCGTCATAACTAAGAAAAATATGATAGAGAGAATTAATTATATATAATTATAGAAAAAATAGTTAAGATACATTAATTTCCCAAGGTACATAACAAGTTGAAGAACTGATGCAACAATTTGAAGAATTAGTACGAACAGAGAAGAAGCAGATGATTGCAGGAAACCAAGATCCGATCAAGAAGAATACAACAAATCCAAGATTAGCTAGGTAAAACAAAATAACAAAATAGATCGAAAGAAAGACGTATCCGTGAGAATTGAGATCGATGAATGGATCAATAAGCATTGACAAAATTGCAATCGGTTCTGATTTCACCTTGTTCGTCTTGACCAGTAAGGACACCGACATTGCCGAGTTTGACCATGGAGACTGCGAATTGGCGATTGAAGAGCGAGCCACCGAGAAGCGCGGAAACGAGCGGCGATGTTCTGGAATCGGAATACAAGAGCTGATCGGTGGATAAGAGTCCCAAATTCTTCTGAAGATTTAGGAAGTAGATTGGATCGAAGGTGTTAGGGGTTGTGGCATCAAGATCGACGTATTCTGAAGCCCATCGACACTTTCTCTGCAAGAAATTGAGATATTTAGGGTCGATGGTAGGGTCTGGTTTTCCGGTTCCTTTGAAGTTGTAGATCCGATCTTGAATGGAACCACATGAAGTCCTCCCGATTGTGTGTGCTCCTGAGAGAACAACCATGTCAATGATGTTAAGGCCCATGGATTGAAAAAGCTGAAGCAAGGAAGTGACATTTTCGTGACCCATTGGCACTAACTGCTCAGCTTCTTGAGCCAACGAGACTTTGCCATCTCTGCGGCCATATGGCACCGCCCAGTAGGGACCACCTAACTCCACGGTGGCATCTCTGGCTAACCCTGTCAGAATGTCCGCACACGACACCGTTTTAGGACATTCTTTCTCCAACGCTCCTTTTATGTCGTCTATTAACTCAAACCCTCTCAGTGTCTTGCTTGCCTCAGCTCTCCTCTCGCTCGTCTCGTGCTTCAACAGAACCGAACCATCGCATCCCTATTTCATGTACATGGTTACACTTCTTTTCTTGGCTCAAAACCTCAAATTCATCCCAAATATATACATTGTATTTTAAAGAGTAAACTACTAAATTGGTCCCTGGATTATTGACTTGCTGACAGATTGGTCCCCGAATTTAGGAAATTGACAAATAGATCCCCGAATTTTTCTAACGAGTCAAATAGGTCCCCGAATTTTTCTAACATTTGTCAAATAGGTCCTTCTGTGCATGTTATTCTGGGACCTATTTGACTAACGTTAGAAAAATTCGAGGACCTATTTGACTCGTTAGAAAAATTCAGGGACCTATTTGTCAATTTCCTAAATTCGGGGACCAATTTGTCAGCGAGCCAATAATCCAGAGACCAATTTGGTAGTTTACTCGTATTTTAAATATTTCATATTAACCACTTCTACGTGTTTTCCACAATTTTTTAAATTGGTTTCAAAATTATTGAATGGGATAATTATATCTCTCTTATTTCAAATTTAAATTCGACAAATCTAGAGTTACGAGTTGTTTTGACACAAGTCCTTAATCTATCTAGTTAAAGCCATCAACAAATAAGGTTAAATTGAGTCCTCAAAGTAGATCGTTTGTTTCACAATCAAACAAGAGAAATCAATCATATCTCTCTTGTTTCAAATCTAAATGCGACGAGTTTGAAACTGTGTTAACTCTCGAAGAGTTTTTAATCTGCCCAGTAGTGACTATTAGCAAATGACGTCAAATGGTATCTTAAAAAGATTAAGTTTGTGACTAAAAGTGAAAAATTCAAAAAATACAGTCTCCAAGAGAAAAATAAATGAATTGATAAAAAAAAAAATCTCACATGACATGTATTACAAAGAAATAGTTCATCTCAGAATAAAAATATCGGTTAAAATCAAATAAAATCATATTTTGAACTAATTGAAAATGATATTAATATGAAAATTTGAGAATTAAAATAGAAAAAAAAATTTTAAAGACCAAAATGAAATTAACCCCATAGTTTAAAAACTAAAATAACTTAGTTGACCTTATTTTAAAATTAAAAATCTCAATAAAATGAGTCATCATCAATACAAAATAAACAATTTAAAAATTATTCCGTCGCTTTTTATAATTTAAATAAAATTCAAGATAATTTTATCTATTTTACACTACCGAACATTATTAATAAAATTAAATTAGAAATAACTCACATTTGTATGTAAAATATATAGTGATATATATATTATGTAGTAAGTAATTTTGTGGTTAAATAATTACTTACCCTAACAGAACAATCATGGAAGTGAAGCCTCAAGAGACTAGCAGCTAAAGTGCGATCCTTATGAATCCATTGTTTGAGCTTAGAGTGTAGTATGCCCTCAAATTTCGGACAGCTTTTGCGATAATACCCAAACGATAACAGATTATCCAGAGATGTTTCATCCAATTTTGTCACTTTAAGGTTGAAAACACTATCACTATCACTATTACTATTATCATCACCACCTTCTGGCTTTGAAGAAGAAGAAGAATCATAGTTTCCATAATCTTCACCAGATTTTGCATTCGAAAACAACATCACAAGGAGCAATAGGAACAAGGTGTATGAATATGATGACATGATGATGAGATAATTATTTTTCTGTCACTTATCAAACTGATAGGATTGGAGTTTCACGTAAATGATGGATTATATATATAGTAATAATAGCAGAGAGAAATTAATTAATAATGTATATATTTATATCTTTTTATATATCAACGTGGGACGCACCCAGCAAAACCAAGAATATCCAAGATGCATGACATGCCGGCATGTTGTGCAAATAGATTCACATTGAATAAATAAATTAAAGAGTAAATTACACAAAAGGGCCATGTGATTTCGCCCATTTTCAGATAGCGTCCATATGGTTTAAAAAGTGTCAGGTCCCTGTGGTTTGCTCCGTTAACAAAAAGGGTCCTGATGAAGTATATTTTCATCCAAAATTTAACAGAAATTTTGGCTAAAATACTATTTATTTAAGACCCAAACTATTAATTTTTATGCGTTTCACCCTCTATTTGTATGAGATTTGACGCAAGAAAAAACTTTTTTTTTCTTGCGTCAAAGTCTTCTCATACAAATAGGGAATGAAACGCATAAAAATTAATAGTTAGGGTCTTAAAATAGTATTTTAGGCAAAATTTCTGTTAAATTTTGGACAGAAATATACCTCAGGACCCTTTTTGTTAACGGAGCAAACCACAGGGACATTGTCTGACACTTTTTAAACTACAAGGACCCTATCTGAAAATGGGCCAAACCACAGGGCCCTTTTATGTAATTTACCCTAAATTATATATATATATATATATATATATATAAATCGTGATTATTCGTGGGTGATGATGCATAGTAGGCTTGCATAACTAACATTTTCCTGTTATTTTTCAAAGATGCTTTCATATTATTATGAATGCAGCTACATCTCATCACACATATATATATAATAATTTTTTTTAAGAAAATTACAAAAGTTATTATGGATTATCCTAGCATATGAAATATATATCATTTTAGCTAGCTAGAAACCCTAAATTCTAATTTATTTTCTACCAATGTAATTAAATTTATGTATATTATTACACATTTTGGTCCAAACTAACAAACGTATTTAACTATATATCTTTAATTTGTTGTCATATTAAGATTCCTAACACTAGATTAAAAATAGACCGGTAATTTTATTTTCAGTAGAAATTATTATTATTTTTTGATAAACTCAGTAGAAATTATGTAAGTTCTAATTCACGGTGTGGTTTGCCCAAAACAAAAATCCACCGTGATCTTTATTAATATTTTGTTTTATTAATATTTTTGGGTCAATGGTGATCTTTTCTTTTTTGTTTTTGGTCATAAATGGTGATCTTTTACTTTTCTTTTTTGGTCAACAATGGTGATCTTTTACAAATAAAGGCTTTTCTTTTATTAAATCTTTTAAACTCAGCTCTGACTGGGCCCAAGCCCAAAATAGTTAGAAGCCCAAAATAGTTAGAAGCCCAATCAATCAGCCCAAATGCAAGAAAAATCAACACCAGAAACAAACAAACAAACAAAAAATTAAAGTCTATACTCATACATACCTCTACTGTAAAAACAAGCTTACTCCACTAGTGAGATTTCTTCAGATCTCTAATCGCGTGAGTCAGAAAACTCCATTAGAGCTTGAGCTTAAGAAGAAAATGGGATTATTATTTGTGATTTAAAGATTGAAAATTTGGAAGGAATGAAGAAGCAATCCAACTGGGGCTTATAGAAAACGCGCAGAGAGACAGAGGGAAGACAGATGGACAGAGTCGTGAGAAAAACTACAAGCACAACGAGACCATGATTTCGAGATTTTGAAGGCGTCGTCTTGCTTCCATGAATGATGAACAAGGAGAAGAAAACGAAGAAGAAGAAGAAGGCAATTCATTTTCAATAAAATTATGCGTTCAGTCCAGAGAAGTTATGAAATGTTACATATTGATCCTAATTTAGTCCATCTCATTTGATTTTGCCACGTCAGCATCCCAGTCAGATTGCCACGTCACACTTAACGGCGAAAATTGGACGGAAGTGACCAGGGGACTAACGGTGAAACTTTTTGCGAAGGTTTGGGACCAAATCTGCAACAAAAATAGTTATGGGACCAAATTGAAACCTTAGTCATAGTATTGGGACCAAAAGTGCACTTAAGCCTTAATATTTTGTTTTATTAATATTTTTGGGTCAATGGTGATCTTTTCTTTTTTGTTTTTGGTCATAGTGATCTTTTATTTTTCTTTTTTGGTCAACAATGGTGATCTTTTACAAATAAGGGCTTTTCTTTTATTAAATCTTTTAAACTCAGCTCTGACTGGGCCCAAGCCCAAAATAGTTAGAAGCCCAACTTCATACTTTTCTGGTGCTACACCTACTACTATTACTATCTTAAACCTTGATCTTAAAATAGACCCAATACATTTATTTCTCTCTTGCAATAGACTCTATTACTCTTCCTCCAACAATCTCAAACTTGACGTGTTTCAATATATTTACAGAACTGGTGTTTCAATCACACTTTTGGCCAAAAGATCCAAAGCTTTCTTTATTTACAGAACTGGTGTTTCAATCACACTCCAATTTTGAAGCACGTGTGTTCCACGTTGGCTTTAAAACTTTTGGTACAAACTTAAGAACCGAAGTTCATAGCTCCACTTCGATTTTTTGATATTATGAAGCCACCTATCATCATTATATCCTATATATGGTTGTCTATGATGCAAAAGTACGGTTTTAAGGCATGGCAATTTTGAAAGTACGGTTTTAAGGCATGGCAATTTTGAGCCAATAAAATTATGACACCGAAAAATAGATTTTTAAAATATTATATATATTTTATATTTTTGGTTCATGATATTTGCCCAATATTCCCTTATTTTATGACTTTTTTTAATATATAATTATCATTGGCATAAAAATTAAAAAAGAATGTAATTATCAATTATATGTATAATCTAATTATAGGTCTCTGCAATTATAACCATTAACCATGTATGAAGTGGTACAATTATAGCCATTGATATGATCCAATAATGGTGTTAAATAATGAATAGGAAACCAGTTGAAGAGATAAACTTCATATTTTTTAGAAATTAAAGTTTGATCCTTCAAACTATGTGAAATTATAATATTGTCCAAAATATAAAATTAATAGGCCAAAGTCCTATTTTGGTCAATTTTATTGTTTGACTAATTTCTTTTAATAAATTAATAAGGCTGTATCCTATTTTTCAATTTGAGTTTCTTTTTCTATCCATTCAACATTATATAACTAATGTTTGACTAAAATAAAAATAAATGATAAAATTGACCAAAATATAAAACATTGAACACGAAATAGATTATAAGAAAATATTGGGATCAAGTCTCAAGACCAAATGAGTAGTTTTAATCAATTAAAACCATGGCAGAAAAAACTTGGAACATTATTACAATCCAATTCATGATCATCAAAAGGCACATACATTAGAAAGAGATGGAAACATGGAAGAAGCTAATTAAGAAAAGAAGGAAGTAATGACTAAATGAGGTTGAGGAGAGAGGTGGGTTGATAAGAAATGAGAAGGAAGAGAAGGAGGAGGATGAAGGCGACACCCCAAGGCGACCCACCGGCTCTGTGAATAGCAGAAGGCTCAGATCCCGGCATCGGAATGCTTAACTTCGTACCTGAAGACAGACAGTGAACTATGATTACCAAAACCAACGGCGATATCATCAGAAGCCGTTGAAGAAGCTCCGACGCTGTCGCCATGACAGCCTCGTACACAATGTAGCTGAGGGATCCAAAGACAAACACCGTCGCAGCCACCACCACCCACTGCTCTGACAAATTCAACCTCCATGTTGATGATGATGATGCCATCATATGGTTAGTGTGAGTGAGTGATGAATATGATTCAATGAGGAGGACAGCTGGGTGTTTTTGTATTTATTACTTGCTTCACAACCCAATCCTTTTGTCTTTGGAATAATAGAAAAGCCTCTGTTTTCTTCACACTTGTGGACGACATCCTTTGCTTCTTCTGCTCACGTTCGTACAATGGGTACGTACACCGTAAATGTAACTTCTAAGTTGAGGAGTCAAAACAAAAGAAAAAAAAAACTGTAAGTTCATCAAATTGGAGTTAGGCTACTCATAGAAAATAACTTTCAATTTTGGTAAAATTACGCATTTCGTCTTCAAACTTTACACTAACTTTCAATTTTGTCCCCAATATTTTTTTACTATCAATTTTGTCCCTAATGTTTAACATTTTGGTCAATTGTATCCTTTCCTCTTACTTTAACCAAATATTATCGACAGAATCTATGTGACTAATGATATATAATGTAAAATTGATAGAAAAAGAAACTCAAATCCTAATTCAGATTGAAAAATAGGGTCTAGTCTGTTGTTAACTTTTTTAAAGATGTTAGTTAAAGGATAAAATTGACAAAAATGTGAAACAATGGGGACGGAATTGATAACAAAAAAAGATTGGAGAAAAAATTGACAATTGATGTAAAGTTTGGGGACAAAATTAGTACTTTTGCCTTTAATTTTTAAAAATTTAAAATGTATAGTTTGGTCCTCTTTAAAAAATCAAACGGTATGTATGTTATTAGTCTTTTTCACAAATTAAAAAGTATACAATTTGATTCTTTCAAAGAATAATTAATGAGTATACAATTAGGTTCTTTCAAGAATTAAACTGTGAATTAAAAGGAAAATCTAGTGTCAAGTCTTATTATGAGAAAAAGACTAACACACACAGTTTAGTTTGCAAGACTAATTAATGAGTATACAATTTAAATTTTAAACTGTGAATTACTCATTTTATTTATTGTGAGAAAAAAAAAAGTTAAAATAAATATATTTTTTAAAAAAATTCAGCAAGTATCACTAGACAAGTAAACAGTAAAAAAAAAACTTTCTAACTTCCTTCAATGAAACAAAGCCCAGATGTCCTTATTAGGCCCTCTAGAGGGTTCTTAATATAGTGCTATCCTCCATGATTCCTTTGGCTATTTGCTCCTACCCTCCTACTATTCCTTAATTCTATATGGATCCATCAACATGTTGATTGTTGAGTCTCTTCTAGGGGTGTTCATCGGGCGAGTTCGGGTGGGTGAACGAATTGACATGGTAAGTGACGGGTTGAGATTTTGAAACCCGAACCCGCCCGTAAACCCATTGAACCTGAAGTCATCGGGTTGAGTAGGGTTACGGGCGAATTCGGGTGGGTTCAAACGGGTTGAGTTGGGCTTCGAGTCTTCGACGACAGCGCTTCAATCTTCAGTTTTGAGATGGTGAGAGTGAGATCTGAGATGACATGAGAGTGTTGAATCGGGAATGGTGTGAGTGGTGTGAGACAGCTCTGTGAGTGTGACATTGAATCTAGAGAAGATTCTAGAGGAGAGACATCTGTAAAAGTTTTACAGTAAACAATGCAGCTTTTGAAATTTCATGCTTTTTTTTTAATCATCGGGTCGGGTCGGGTTTAAGCGGGTTAATCCCAAAACCCGATCAGACTGACTTTTTTTTTAAAATGAAACCCGTCCTTACCTGAACGACAAACCCGAACCGACCAAACCCGCCATTTACGGTCGGGTTCCACCGGGTTGACCCATTTTTGCCCACCCCTAGTCCCTTCATCTAAAATTGCTACATTTGATGATGATCCATATCAAAAAATTAATTCGTGCTTAATCAAACATTGAAATTATGGTCCTTAATATTTAATATCGTGAGTTGTACTAAAAAAATATTTAATATTGTGATAAAACTATATATATTTAGAGATCATGTAAAAAAAATCAAATGCAAAAATAATTAATTGTATACTTGTATCAATATTATGGAGAGGGAAAGTGTATAATATTCTATATACTTTATTATTTAATTTGTAAAAGTTAGAAATTTTGACATCCCATTTTTAAGAATCTAAAATCCATGAATCCATGCTTAATTTGTTGACGTTGTCCTTACTAAGCTTCTTCTCATAGGAGACTCACGGACTCACGGTCATATATATATCTGTTGCATTTTAAGCAAATCATACGCATGCAGCCTTTCATTTTCAATTCTATAATCCCTTCAATAATGTTACACTTGCATTAACATCTAATAATATTTTGAACGGGTTATATTATATATTGATACAAGTATACAATTAATTATTTTTGCAAATTCCGGGTCCACACACATTCTCGCAAAAACATATCCCATAATTTTCGTTGCCGTACGTGTTCGAATCCACTTTATATATTATTGTCCTCCTATAATTGAATTGACACTACCTTCTCAAAACAATGGACTCATGCATGGACATAGCTAAAAAGATAAGAAATTCAGTAACAATTTACAAGGTTACAAAAAAAAATTGATTGGTAGGCGATCTTTTTAGATTTTTAATCTCTAAAAGTATTAATTTCGTCTTTAAATTTTATACTAATTGTCAATTTTATCTTTAATTTTTGTTTGTTATTAAGTTCGTCCTTAATGTTTTAAATTTTGGTCAATTTTATCCTTTGCTCTTATTTTAACTAAATATTATCGACATAATTTACGTGACTAATGATATATAATGTAAAATTGATAAAAAAAATTCAGATTCTAACTCAAATTGAAAAACATGATATAATTTGTCGTTAATTTATTTATATAAATTAATCAAAGGATAAATTTAACTAAAATGTAAAACATTAAATATAAAATTGACTAAAAAAAATCAAAAATAAAATTAACAGTTTATATAAAGTTTGAAGATAAAATTAATACTTTTATCATGTTGATTTAACCTAAAGACATATATACTTTGACCTTAATCTAGTTAAAATAAATAGAGGTCAGCAAAGAGAAAGAAGAAAGGATAACATCAAGAACAAGATAGATAAGGACATAAGGTCAAGAAAGAGATTGGAACATGTAGTTAAAATAAATTATTTTAGTCTTTAGAGAGAGGCTTGGAGATAGGAACATGTAGAAAGAGATTCACAACTACTTGTATTTATACTTGTGTAAATATTTGTACCCGTATAAGTGTAATCTAGAACTATTCTTGTTAAGATTTTAAAAAGATCAATTTTAAGATAATGATTTGGAATAAGGGTAAATTGCAATTTGGTACCCTGTGGTTAGGGGCGGTTCCCCTTTGGTACCCTGAAAGAAAAATTTTTGCATTGTGGTANACCAAATCGCTAACGGAGCAAACCACGGGGTACCACAATGCAAAAATTTTTCTTTCAAGGTACCAAAGGGGAACCGCCCCTAACCACAAGGTACCAAATTGCAATTTACCGGAATAATTATATTCAAGAAGTAAGAGTCGTTTTTATTGTTTCTTTTAATGCTCATATATCATATCAGATAGTCAATCATTAATTATTACATCTATCTTTAATTCTTTATATTTATATTTCGTTACATCATTTTTTTTCCAGACAAAAATTATATGATTTAAATATCCTCCCACCCCCCATTCCGTAAACTTCCCTCACTTATCACTAAGAAAAAAAACTCATGACTCATGAAACACCAAAAAAAAAAATCTAAAGAAAAGAGTGAAGAACGTACGTGGCAAAGTTCCAATAACACGTGGCAATCAAAATGACAGGTGTCAAGCATCGAACTCGCCACCTTCATCTTGTAGCATGGTGCACGTAAAAGCGGTGATCAACGATTCAAACTCGAAAAGCTTTATACTCAACACAAAATTGAGTGAATTAGAAACCGAAACAGATCAAACAGAGTACGTTACTAATAACCACACACACATTTCGAATTAGAGAGATAGAGATCAGATCATCAAAGATAAGAATGGCGGCAATGTTCATAGCAAGAACCGCTCTCTTCCGTTTCCCACGCGCCTCCTCAATCTCACTCGCTTCCTCTCACTCCAAATCCTCCACCGTCGTCTTCGCCTCTGCTTCCAACAATTACTCCACCGTAAACAAACCCTAATCCAAACAATCAATCTTTCAATTTCATACTAATTACTCGTAATTTCTTAGTGATTTCACCCTAATTGAACGAATTCGGCAATATTACTTCTTTTTTATCGGTCAATTGTTCTTGCAATTAGTAATTACTTACTGAAACCCTAATCCTTCACAGCTGTTCTTGCAATTTCATACGAATTAGTAATTACTTACTGATTTGAACGAATTCGGCATTATTGATTCTTATTGATCGGTTAATTTTGGAAATCCAGGGGAGAAATGCGGCGGAAGGAAATAGGGATTCGAGAGTGAATTGGTCCTACGACGCTTCTACGGCGGCGCCGGCGACGGAGAGAGCGAAGGAGAAGATAGCGGAAGGCATGGACGAAGCCGGAGAGGGAGCGCGGGAAGCGAGAGACAGGGGAAAGCAATACGCGCAGGAGGCAAAGGAGAAGACGAAGGACATGGCGGAGACGGCGAAGGAGAAGACGAAGGACATGGCGGAGACGGCGAAGGAGTACGCTCAAGAGACGAAGGAGGAGGCGAAGGACGCGGCGACGACGGCGGCGGAGAAGACGAAGGAAGGAGTGAACAGGGCGGCGGAGACGACGGGGCGAATGAAGGAGAGAGCGAAGGAAGGCGCGAATAATGCGGCGGAGAAGACGGCGGATGCGGCAGAGACGGCGACGGAGAAGGTGGCCGGAGCGGCAAAGTATGTCGGAGAGAAGGCGAAGGAGACGGTGGAAGGAGCGTGGGGGGCGGCGAAGGATACGACGCAGAAGATAAAGGAGACGGTGGTGGGAAAGGATAAGGATGATGATGATGATGATTATGGTGGTGAGGGAAAAGCCATGGATGAGGATGTTGTGGAATTGAGAAGGAGAAATGATGATGTTAGGAAGAAGGGGTATTAAATATTAATTAAGATTTAAGAGTTCTAAGCATGTTTTATTTCTGCAAATAAGTTAATTAATTAGTTATATATGACTATATATATATATACATATTATCTTTATGATGTATTTAAGTTTTTGTGTCTATGAACAAGAATGTATTTTCTGTTTCTCCCACCTTATCCAAGCTTCAAGTAACAGGCGCTTCACAGAAATTTTTATCTATGAATTGTTCCTTTCGTTTTTGCATGCATCACTTGCATATATATCGTGTCTTTCCAAAAAAAATTGGTCAAAACTTTAAATTAGCCCAAGTGTATTGGAGGGCGAATATTTGAGTTTAGATTTTTGAAATTTTCTTTTTAAAAATATTTGAGGGTGATTATTTGAGTGAGATTTCAATGAGAATTGAGATTGTTGGATGAGTTCTTGAGTTTTTTTTGACAATTTATGGATGTTTTTTGACGAGCTTGAGGCATTTTTCGGTAGGTTTTAAATTTTATGATTTTCAATTTTGGTTCCTTTGTTATTTGTTTTAATTTGTGATGTTTCTGTATTTCTATTCCATTTTATGAAGAATTCATAAATTAGGAATTAAGATATAAGGTTTGAGAATTTTCAGAAATGTTTTTTCACTTTTATTTTGATAGTCAGGGATTAAAATGAAAGAGGCTTGAAGTTTTCAAGACTAAATTGTAACAGAAGACTAATGGAAGGTTTTCAAAACATATGAGATCAAAATTAAAACAAAAAAGATATAAGATTGATTTGGGATCTGGAGCAAAGAAACATAATCAAATTCGAGACAAAAAAAATTTATAGGATTGATTTGGAAACTGGAGAAAAGTTAAAGGACCAAATTCAAACTTTTGCCAAAAAAATATTAAAGGAGGAGGACCATGCTAATTAATCTCACTAGAGTTTTAAGTTTTAACTATAAGCCTAGAACACACTCTGGGACGTATAATCAAAATGTATATAAAAAACGTATGTGAAGATGCATGCATGAGAAGTTACCGACTCACCTAAGCTGACTACGTGTCTTGAAAAAAGAGAAGGAAACATTGAAACAAAAATGGGGAGCGATCATATTGTAAATCTATTAGTTATATATTATTATTATTATTAACATCCCAAAAGATTTTGTTGAATACACTATTTTTTTTTTGGCCAAGTTGAATACAGTATCAGTTTTGAGTTTTATCAATATATATTGGCAATTTCTTCCCTCAAAAAAAGAATTTGTTAGTTTTCCTGCTTTTTAATTATTAAAACTAAATTTCATCCCGTCCACAGTAGTGAGTAGTGATGACCGGTGTGTTATACTATAGAAATTTTGTTGTTCATCTATTAATTAATTAGATCAGAAATCATCCTAATTAATCAAATTCAATATTTTAAAGTTAAACTGTGCATAATTTAACATAGACATAATACGATTTAATGTATCTCATTAACGAAAAATAAAACGATTTAGTCCAATATGTAATTGGTCGTGGTCTCGATCTATGATAATACATACCATCAATTCCCATGAGGTTTTGGTAAGACGCGCGAACCAATTCCCACTTTAGTTATTATCATTCTTTTTCTATATATATATGATCACTCTCTTAGGTAATTTGAGGGTGGATTGATTTGAGAACTGGAGAAAAGTTAAAGGACCAAATTCAAACTTTTGCCAAAAAAAATATTAAAGGAGGAGGATCACGCTAACAATTAATCTCACTAGAGTTTTAACTATAAGCCTAGAACACACTCTGACGTATAACCAAATGTTATGTGAAGATGCATGTATGAGAAGTTGAGAATGGATCCACCGCAATACACACATGATGTCTACTAAATTATTTCTTTCTTAAAATATGCCATCGATATATAAGAAAACAAATATCCAAGTTAATACATGTGAAAAGATTTGGAAACCACTTTCAGGTTTGATTTGACTTCATCTATTGATATTCTCAACTAAGCAAGGAAAAAGATCCGTAAAAAAAGTAACTCATAACTTTGAATTTGTCGCAATTGACTTGAAAAGAGAGATATAATCAATTTCAGATGTTTGATTATAAAACAAGTGACTCACTTTCAGAGTCCAATTTAACTTGTTTGTTGACGACTCTAAATGGACAAAGAAAAAACTCGACAAAATTAACTTGTAACTCTGAACTCGTTGCAATCGAACGTAAATCAAGAGAGATATATTCACATTCAATCATTAAGACCAAAGAATGAAACTTTCAGAAAATATATGGAACCAAAATCGCATTATATATATATACACTTTAATATATATATATATATATATATATAAAGGACTAGATTGTAACTCGTTCCAAAAATAAAGGACCAAAATTATACTTTAATTGAATATAGGACTCACGAGTCATGTCGATCAATCCAACTATGCAAGAAAGCAGCTAAGCAAGGATTAAAGTATTTCTTCCAAATAAAATATGTTTTAGCCGGTGTCAATCAAGCAAATATAATATGCTCTTTCAAGTTTCAACATATAGGATGGAGAAAATAACTATAAATAGTTAAATACTAGATAAACTAAAAATACTAATAGTTCTATTATATGTAAGATTAATAATAATTGGTTGGTAGTAATTTAACCTTAAAATATTAAATTTAATGTCAATTGAACATTTTTTGTCAACTAATATAGAGTAATGTTTTTTAAATAATTTTTGGAAGTTAAATTAGCTTCCTTGGCCTTGGACTCCCTTTTTTTTTTTATAAAAAAGAAGGTAAATTATACTTCGGTACCCTGTTCTATAGACCAATTTCACTTTGATACCCTATTCTTTGCACCATTAACATTTTGATACCCTATTTTTCAAAAATGCATTTTGGTACTCTGCCCTTTACACTGATAACACTTTGGTACACTAACAAGGTAACAAATCATGAAAGAACAGAGTATCAAAGTAAAATTTGTCCATAGAACATGGTACCAAAGTGTTAATGGTGCAAAAATCAAGGTACCAAAATGTTAATGGTGCAAAGAACAAGGTACAAAAGTGTCACTTTTGAAAGAACAAGGTACCAAAGTGAAATCAGTCCATAGAACAGGATACCAAAGTGTAATTTATACTAAAAAAATAATAAAAAAAAAGCCAATTATTTGATCTATTTTACTTCATAAAATTCTTGATTTATATGGGGGAGAAGCTAAGCTAAGAAACTAGCACCAACAGCTAGTTCAATTTGAAATATTTTTTTTTTATTTTGGAAAAAAATTAAAATTTATTATTAAATTGGGTTTATTTTCGTAAGCCGTGGCGTCATTTCATTGGAATAGTGCTCTCTTATTGGGTCTCCTTTTTGTCCAAACTCTATCAATCATTCAATCTCATTACTGTCTTTTCTGTGACTATAACCGCTTCCTCCTGTATATAAGAGTGTCAACTGTCAAGCTCGCTTCTTCATATCTTCAATTCTCGCCATTGTTGTAACTTTCAATGCTATAACATTGATTCTCGCTCTTCTGCTATCGGTTAGGGTTTCGCATTTCGTATTTCTTAACGATTCTTGTACTCAATTTTTGGTCCCAAATGAAAATTAAATTGGTTTTACTGCAAATTTATAAGAATTGTCACTAATTTCCTTTGAGAATCAAGTTCAAAGTGGTGTTTCCTCCATTTTTGCGTCCTACATTTTCTTCCCGCTTTGTAATTTGAAGAATTTTGCGGTTTATTGTTGCAGTTACTTACGCTCTGTAAACGTCATTGGTGGGATTTTTGGAATGGAACAGTTAATTTGGTACTGCCAGCCAACACAAAATACTATCTGGGCTAAACTAGTGGATAGTGCTTTTGGGTCCTATACACCTTGTGCTATTAACACTTTTGTGATTTCCGTTTCCTATTTGGTTCTTACTGGCCTATGCTTGTATCGATTGTGGCTGATAATTACCAATGGCAAAGCAAAGAGGTTTTCTTTGAGGTCAAATTACTATAATTATATGCTGGGACTATTGGCTGCTTTTTGTGCTGCTCAGCCTTTATACAGATTGATAGTTGGCATTTCAGCCTTCAACTTAAGTGGAGAATCTGGTTTAGCTCCTTTTGAGGTGGGTGTTTATTTTGTTCCATGTTCCATGAAAACTGATAAGGATGAGTGTGAAGTATGTGTGTGTGTTACTCAAAGCTTGATAGTTGATGCATGATGGTTTTACTTCATATAGTGAAATTATGATGAACTACATTTCATGCTGTATTTGAGTAACATATTTGGAATATGAAGTTTTAACCCTTTCAGTTTTTGACTTTCTGACCTCAAACAGATAACAGAATTGATCATTGAATCGCTTGCTTGGTGCTCAATGTTAATTCTAACTGTCATGGAAACTAAGGTCTATATACTGCAATTTCGGTGGTTTATACGATTTGGGGTCCTTTATGTTTTGGTGGGAGATCTTGTAATGATCAACCTTCTTCTGTCAGTAAGAGATTACTGTAGCAGGTTGGTTTTTAGTTTAAGTAAAATTTTCAATTTCACTTTTTGGCCAATCATTTCTTTCCTCGCTTATTTTCTTCTACTTCTTGCAATTTCTTTTTTCCTCTACTGTTTTTAAATTATTATGCTTTGATTTCTTCTTAAAGCAAGGAATGCGTCATGAATGTGGCATCAGCTACTCTGATCTTGCAGCATCATACTTATTCTTTATTTCACTCTTGCAGATATGCTCTGTATCTGTGCATCAGCAGCTTTTTCTGCCAGGTTTTTCTTTTTCTGCCAGCTCTTGTTGAATTAAATTGCAGAATAAGATGCTTTCATGTCTTCACTAAAATGTTAAGAAATGAGCTCTTGAATAAAGTTGGCAACTAGTGTTACTTTATAAGAATCATAAAACAAAACCAAGACGGTGATTAGCTTCCTTGGCCTTGGACTCCTTAAGAAATCTCAGAGCAATTTTTCTTAAATAAACTAGCTTTATACCAAATCAATTTATTGACATATATTATACTTGAATTATCAGGTAATAATTTCTTTTAATCTCTGATTTCAAACTGTGATTTGGCTGCTAATATAGGTCATTTTGGAGGACCAATATTTGCATAACTATTCATGCAGTATTTCTAAAGGCAATAATAAGATAATGATGGAAAAGCTTTGTATGCACACTTGTGTGTGGTGGCCCCTCTTCTATTTTATAATACTTGAAAGCAGAGATTAATTATAAGGTAAACTATAGTTAATCTTTTAGACTACTAAATGATAGTATACCTAGTAAATAATGAACGCCTAATCCTTTAGGATTATACTTTTACTGGTTTTGCAACCCATCAATGTGTCTGTGATTTAATGTAATGCATAATCATTTCATTGGCTAACTAGTCAAGTACGGTCCTAAAGATGGCATGGTCAGTAAATCTGGTCTTAAGTTATATTTCAGGCTTCTTGAGCTTGATGATGTGATTTAAGAACATTTCCAACAGATTTATATATAAGAGTGTGTATACTAACTATGCCACCACAAAACAAATGAGCTGTTAATCATGCTATATCGTTAAGTCATTTATGAACACAACGATGAACATTTTGTGGAACCCTTTTCAACGCAGGTGCTATTTGGAACTATGCTTCTTGTTTACATTCCCAACTTAGTTCCTTATGCTGGTTATGTAACAATGGAAGATGAATTTCCTGAAAATTCTGAATATGAACAACTTTGTGGAGAAGAGCAAGTTTTCCCTGAGAGGCATGCTAGTTTATTCTCCAGTACGTAGTGCCTGAACTAATCAAGCTTGCTGATAATTAAGTTTTGTTCAATTTCTTTTGTTTACTATGACTTTCATTATGGATGAAAGAGAGAGCCGATATAAATCTCAAGTTGGCAGTTAAATTGATTCTCAAGAATTTGAAACCATAATCCTTGATTGAAAAAGATTAATATATCCTTTAGTGGAAATTTGGATAGTTAAGATCATTTGTACACTATGCTTTTTATTTCCATTCTTTCATAATTCTTTATCACCGAGTCTGAGAGAGTAAAGAACTAAAAATGAACAAGTAGTAGGTATTGATTATCATTTTACTTATTTATTTTTGTGAGGTCAAAATGAGTAATACATATATTTTGCAGCAGAAGTATTTTCTATAATTAGGCATTTTCTGTCATGATAGCTTGATCTGCCTATAATAAGATTTCATTATGTGAAGGATTATCTTTTGAATGGATGACTCCACTCATGAAACAAGGCTACAGAAAACCTATTACTGAAAATGATGTTTGGAAGTTAGACACGTGGGATCAAACAGAGACACTAATGAAAAGGTTCACAGACTTTCTCTCTCTTTTTTTATATTTATTTTTTATGTGTGGATGTGCATAAAATTTGAAGATTCTGTTTATATCAAGCATCATTCTTTTGGTTTCTGAAGGTTCCAGAAGTGTTGGTTGTTGGAATGTGAAAGGTCTAACCCACGGCTTTTAAGAGCCTTAAATAATAGCCTTGGGAAAAGGTACATTTCAGCCGTATTGTATGTTCATGATGTTTTACCATATCTTAAAGTTTAATATGTAACTATGCTGGTCAAGATGCCCTTATTGTTTTAAAAAAACTCGTGTATTCTTATGTCTTTCGTTTCACTTGAATCTTCCTGTAGGTTTTGGTGGGGAGGTGCCATTAAGGTGGTTATTTCAAACTTCTCAATTAGACCTTTCAAACTTAATTAATACTGATTAATTGCTTCTAATGAATAAGTATATGTGTTTTCATTGCTAGCTACTTCTGTCATTGAAGATTGTAGTAGTTTTCTTTTTGATATTTAAATTAAAATAAAGTAAAATCAAAGTTAACTAATACCAGTTCAATTGTATTATCAAACCAAATAAAGCAAAAGGTTACTGCGATAAAAACTTCTTGTTGGTGTTGTTGTCAACTTTATGCACCCATTACATAAATATGTTTTTCATTCCTAGATCTTTGGTCTAATAACTTATGATGATCAGCGATTTCTCCATATAATAAATTTTCAGATGATGAACAGTGATTTTCCTACCTTATTTTTCCGTTAAGAAAATATTATTTACTGATGATGTCAAATTTAACTTATATATCGATGAGATAACATTTAGGAATTTCCAGGGACACCTTTCCTTTTACATTATTATGTATCTGTTCTTTTAACTTAAATGGATGCTGGCTATGTTAAAACAGAAGATTCGAAGAATCTGGGAATGGGTAATTGGTATTATTTGAGAAGAAGAATCTTATAAGAATTATCTTTGGTTAATAATCTGAAAAAATGTGTTCTTTGAACAAAGTATTTCAATCAAATGCAGTCATACATGTGATAAAGTATCATCAGTTATAAATTCAGTGTCAGAAGTAGAATTTGCTATTTCCTTCTTGCATTTTCAGGGGATTGAGTTTCCACCTGTAAAGATATAATGTCTGTCAGTAGACCTTTTGATATGGGTATTTATTTCTATTATTAGCATCTATAAAATCTTTGTCTTAGTTATACCTTGATCTCTGTAGAACTTGAATGCAATAAACGTACATTAGAAGGAATTTAATAACACTGTACTTTTATATCAGCTGACTCCTGGGGCTTACTGATAATAATTTCTTGCAGGTCTGTTATGATCTTACTCAGTTTGTGGGGCCTATGTTGCTGAACCATCTATTAAAAGTAAGATTCTTTCTCTCAATGGCCAAAGCTAATTAAATTTGTTGTTAGAGAGTTAGGATAATGATATTGATAGAACCAAGAGATAGAAAATGCTGACTATATGGTATATATCAGATTAATACAGCCACACAGTAGAAACAGAGAATCAACAGCCACAGATGCAACTATCAGAATAAAATAAACACAGAAACAACACAAGAACACTAAAATGAAAGCAATAACATAAGATGCCTGGCTTTTGAGAGGCTATACTCTCTCCCAGTCCCAATTCTCAACCAATTCCTTGCTTCAACCCTCAGAAACCCTCCTTAAATACCATCTCACGCATAACAAACTGATATGCTTCCTGGTCCCCACTTCCCTGCACCTTTTTTTTCCCAAATCAGCATTCTTCCCTTGCCTTATGGGCCTTTGTTCAGCCCATGGCCCAGCTATCCCTGCCCTCTTTCTTCTTTTTTTATGGGTATGCAGTATTGTGGGCCCATCAGATATTAAATTTAATCTAACGACATACACATATGAAATAGACAAGATAAATCAAACAAGCGTATTGATAAGGATTAATGGGTTTGGAAAATCTCATGGCTGTGTGCTTGTACAGGATACTGACCCTTGCTACATAAAAAAAAAATTGCATGGAAAAAATGAACATTGAGTTTACTTGAAAACCCACTCCCACAACCTTCTTTTTTATTTATTTGAATGAAAAAATAATATATTTTAAATCCGCTCCAGCATACCAAAGTGGACTGCATAACTCAAGAATGAGAGATAGCTCTTCCTAAAGATGAGTCCTATATCTTGGATTTGTAGGAATACATTGGTGATCTACCAGCAACCTATACCCTTGATATCTAACAAAACTGACAACGAAAAGCACCCATTGAGGACATCAGCTTTGGAAGCTACTATGGTATCTCAAACAACCAAAAGGCCACTAGATCAATTAGAAGAGATACAATCCCAATCCTTGAAATGACAATCCCAAACAGTCTTAATGAAGAATCTATCCACATCTTCAATTCTTTTTTTCTTTTCTTGGAAACAATACTAGGATAAGCTCTAAAGATTTCCTCCTTGACCTTCATATGTTTTAAGTGATTTCCCAAGCTATTAACATTCCAACTAATAATCTTATTGATTTAACTAACTTGCCCTTATACCCTTTTCTTCCTTCACGAACTTCAATAACCAACCTCAGCACTCCTTTTATCTTCATTCGACTGTCTGCATTAGATCAAGATCATCCAAAGCCCTACTTCAACTGATTGAGACAAACAGACCTATTATAAGTTGCTACTGCCCTAGTTAGAACCCAATACCAATCACAATCAGTTTTGTTAGTGAAAAGTACAGCAGTCTATGAAAGTTGACAATGCTTTTAATAGTCATTCTCTTTGCTTTGTAATGATTTAGCTCTACACATAAGGCTAATGAAATGTGTTTTGAACAAGATAGTCTAAAACTCTGAATCTTGTTATGCAGTCAATGCAACGAGGAGATCCATCTTGGATTGGTTACATATATGCTTTCTCCATATTTGTAGGAGTGGTATGTCCATTGTCTCTTATTTCCTAAATCTAGTAAGGTTTTTCTTTCTTTACTTATATTTCTTGCTTTGCTAGCCGTACATAATGCCATACATTTGGCTTGAGTAAATCTTCTGGATGGCATTGTATCTATGTGTGTATCAATGTGTGTGTGTGTGTCTGTTTGTGTTTTTGTATATTCAAAAGTATATAGTTTTTTTTTGCTTATATTTGAGGCATAGTTTATTCCTTGGTACAATTCAATAGCAGAGAAAGAAAAATTGACAGGTGTTTTGAACTCTTTCAGTCATTTGGTGTGCTGTGCGAAGCTCAATATTTTCAATGTGTTATGCGTGTTGGTTTCCGTCTTAGGTCAACTCTGGTATGCCATCTCTCTTCATTCACAAATTGCTCATAATCAACATTTCCACTTTTGAGGTTCCTTCATTAATTGATTATTTTGTATAGATGTTCTTGTTTTTTGTTTTTGCTATGAAGTTTATATGATGTGACCATACTTGATCATAGGTGGCCGGTATATTTCATAAATCTTTGAGGCTAACCCACGAGGGTCGTAATAAGTTTTCATCTGGGAAGATTATGAATATGATAACTACAGATGCCAATGCACTTCAGGTAAATTATATTTTCCGCCTAAGTTCGCTGCCTACAAGAGTAATACCCTGACTATTTCAGCTTGCAGTTTTTTTGCTCATGGTGATACCAGTCATCATTTGAAACTTTTTCTTTGTAGTTATCTTGCGTCTTCTGGTTTGTAAAATATCTCACCAATCACTCTTCTGTACTAATCTCTTCTTCTTAATGAAAGAAAAAAAAAATTTAATTGTTGCAACTGGTGCAAATGTGTCCTCATAGTTGATGCAATAGGTCTGGGTGAAGCCTATGGCCTCCAACCTTGCCTTGTATCATTCAATCTCTCCATTAGGTTTGTTTATGTTTGTGAAAACCCATTTGCAACGCCCTTGTTGTTTTCCTTTCTGCAGTGCCCTTGGCTCTTTGTTTATTGCCTCTCTCCATTTAGGATGTTGTAGGGTCATGCTACACCTGAATATTGCTAGGAATCTGTTCACTATCCAAGTTAGAGATAAAATCCTGATAATTAGGAGAAAGGCATTCATAGGACACAAAACGTGAGTTGGGATGTGAAATACTTCGGTAGTATCGTTATAATGGTTCGTGATCTATATAAAACTCTCATGGTATAAATATCGTCACTAATATTCCATTGAAATGTCCAGCAAATATGTCAACAACTTCATGGACTATGGTCAGCACCATTCCGTATAATCATATCCATGGTTCTTCTATACCAGCAATTAGGCGTTGCTTCACTTATTGGGTCACTCTTGCTACTTCTTATGATCCCACTGCAGGCAAGTTCTTCCCCTGTTTTCTATCTCATACGTTGACCAATCTAGATTGTATCATTTTACCTGTTGCCATAGTCATGCTCAAATTTAAATCAATCTAGATTCGAGAACTTATCTTTTATGTAATTTACATTTTTATATTGCCAAAACTTACATGTTTTTTTTTTTTTTTCTAGATCTACCTAATCCGAAAATTGGTTTTTGTGGATTTTGTTGAACTTATACATTACCTTTGAAGTATTTTTTATCTCTTATTCATGATTTAATTAACTGAAATATCTTAAAGCTTATTCCCACAATTAGAGCTAGGGTTTAATTACTTCTACCAAGGGTGGGACATTTTTACCTTTTGCAGTTTGGATCATGATGAAACTGACATAGTCATTAATTTATTCATCGTCAAATGATTCTCATCTTTTATTGGCTTTCCTCCTATAAGTGTGTCAACTAGTTTACCAAATGTTCTTGCAAACAGACATTTATTCTTAGCAAAATGCGAAAGTTCACAAGGGAAGGACAGCTGCAAACGGACAAGAGAGTTGGCCTGATGAATGAAATTTTGATTGCCATGGATACTATAAAGTACGTGTGAATTAGAGATTGAAAGAATTTATTTCTCATTTTTAAATAGGGCATATTGCTGATATATATGCATGGTCTTAAAATATAATTAAAGTTAGCTAAATTAAAGAAAAGAAATAATTCAAACTTAAATAGCTAGACATTAGGGATCTAACCAACTCTGATTTCCTACAAATTCTATGAAAGCCAAGAAGAATTTTTTATTTTTTTTTTAATTTTAAATGCTTAAAGCTGGCTCTGATATCATGTGAATTAGAGGCTGAAAGAATGTATTTCACTCTTATTTTTTGAATATGGTACACTGTTGCTTAAATATACATGTGATCTCCCAAATATAATTAAATTTAAGTCGAGTATTATAAAGAAGGAAACATTTCAAAATTAGACAGCTAAATATCAGGAATCTAATCAAGTCTGGCTTCCTAAATCTATCTCTAAAGGGTGCTATTTACAATCAATAAATGCTAAAGAACTATGTTGATATTTTCAGCAGTATGAACAAGGTCAGGCATTGATAATATAGTATTATGGTTACTAAGCAGTGTTTTTCTAACACTCTGCTGACCTTGATTCAGGTGTTATGCATGGGAGACAAGCTTCCAATCTCGAGTTCAAGGCATACGAGATGAAGAGCTGTCATGGTTCCGTAAAGCACAACTACTATCTGCTGTAAGAAGTTTGGCATAATTTAAGGACTGAGATTTTCATCTTATTTGTCACCAGTTATGCCTTAATTAAGTGCTTTAGTTGAAATCATTCTGTTAAAAAAGATGAGCAACCATACGCACTTGACAAGTACCTAAATGTACATTCATGGTAATATTCATTTTCCTATCAGAATAAGAATCTCAAGCAAATGATCACTTATTGGTGCTCAAACTATTGATACGTACCCACAGCTTGTGATAATCCATGGTTTCAAAATACAAGAAAAAATTCACACCTTCATTGCATATCGTTAACTTGTTCTTCGTGGTTTGAAGGATGCCTATTGCATATCGTTAACTTGTTCTTCATGTATTTAATATAATCTCTTACCTTGAAACAAGATTATTGCCTAGGTTGTTAAGAAAGTACTTGTGTATCTTCTGTCCATGTGTGCACTCTGTATTCAGTCAGAAATGTGGAGATTCTTGTATTCAATCTATATAAGACTGTAAATTCACCTAGGTTGCTTTATTGTGGACTAACTTCTCTTACTGCTTTTCTTCTGATGTAGCTTAACACTTTTATGCTGAACAGCATCCCAGTTCTTGTAACAGTAACCTCATTTGGAATGTTTACTTTACTTGGTGGAGATTTGACACCTGCAAGGGCATTTACATCTATGTCCCTATTTGCAGTTTTGCGTTTTCCTTTAAACATGCTTCCCAGTTTGTTAAGTCAGGTTTGTCATTGGATCATCAAAGCCACTTGATTCATTTCTTTTCTTTTGTCAATTTTTTTTTGTTAAATAATTGCATAATTTTGCTCATTAATATCATCATTGTTATTTCATAAATGATTCTTTTTTTCTTTTGGGAAAACAGAGGGCTGGAGAAGTACAAAGGATCCTTTTAGTAAACTGGTGATATATATATATATATATATAGAAAGAGAATTGATTGTGAATTCGTATGGCAGGTTGTGAATGCAAATGTGTCATTGCAACGTTTGGAGGAACTATTCTTGACTGAGGAGCGAACTTTGAAACCCAATCCACCTCTTATACCAGGGCTTCCAGCCATATCAATCAAGAATGGATACTTTTCGTGGGATCTCAAGGTCAGTTTTTCAGTTATACTTGCTACACCAAGATGAAAAGGACCAGCAAATGAAAAATAGCAAGTAGAAGAAAGATAGCTGGGAAAAAGACTATTGGTAGAATTAGTTATGAAATCACACATTTGGTTGGTGCTTGAAATACATGTGCTGCAAGTTATAAGTGATAATCTTCGACAGAGACACCAAAATTCATTTTTCCTTGTACTGTTCTATTTTATTTACTCATTGCATCTTTCCTATATGATTTCTAAAAAATGTTATATTTAGCAGACAAAGGAGCCCACATTATCAAATATCAACTTGGAAATACCAACTGGCAGCTTAGTTGCAATTGTTGGTGGTACTGGACAAGGAAAAACATCACTTGTGTCAGCAATGATTGGAGAGCTACCTCCTGTTGCTGATGCAGATGTCATAATCAGAGGCACTGTTGCTTATGTTCCTCAGATTTCATGGATCCTCAATGCTACTGTGAGTTGAAGCTTGTTAATGTTCTCCTTTGTTATTTAATTATCTTTTCTCTTGATCATTACCAAACTTCTCAAAATACATGATTTTGTATTTTTTTTTTATTATTTTTTTTATAAATATTGTTTCTTTATGTCAAGAGGTTCCTGAATGATGCATAATTTTTCAGGTTATTGAAAATATAATATTTGGATCAGAGTTTGAATATGAACGTTACCGGAAGGCCATTGATGTCACAGCATTAGAGCACGATATCAACTTACTTCCTGTAAACATTTACATAGAGTTGTATCTAATATTTCTTTCTAAAACTATATGAAGAAAATTTATCTTCTATCCCATCCATGTATTACTTTAGGGACGCGATTTCACAGAGATTGGAGAAAGAGGAGTCAATATTAGTGGTGGACAAAAGCAAAGAGTTTCCCTGGCTAGAGCTGTGTACTCAAATTCAGATGTGTATATATTTGATGACCCTTTAAGTGCTCTTGATGCTCATGTTGCTCAAGAGGTATCATTTTTAACATGCTATGGAATACAGTCACTTGTTATCATATTTTCACCTTATATATATGTTAATATATTTTTATTTTTATATATATGGTGCTTTTATTTGCAATAAGTTTCATTGAAATCAATTGTCAATTTGTGTGGGCACCAACCATACCAACCTTATGATTATTAAGGAAACAATTGAAGGGATTTGTGCTCATAAACGTCCTGCAATCAAGATGTCTTAGATTCAGATATTAGGTATCTTCATCAAATATGGCCTAATTGTGATGTCATTTAGGTTTTCAAGAGCTGTATAAAGGAAGGGCTTCGAGAAAAAACCAGGATTCTTGTCACGAACCAACTACATTTTCTCCCTCAAGTGGATAATATTATTCTGGTTAGTGAAGGCATGGTTAAAGAGCAGGGAACATTTGAGAAGCTATCTAAAAGTGGGCCTCTATTTCAAAAACTCATGGAAAATGCTGGCAAAATGGAAGAAAAAATACATGATAAGGAAGAGAACAGTATTGATGACAAGGATAAAGTTTTACTAGCCAATAATGAGGCAGTTGTACTGATACCAAATGATGCAAGCTATAGAAAGAAGGGAAAATTACGGAAATCCACAATTATTAAACAAGAGGAACGGGAAACAGGAGTTGTTAGCTGGAAAGTTTTGATGAGGTATGACCCTCGTGGAACCCATGATATTGGCATTAATACTTGCTTTCCCTTGAGTTGATATTATCATGAAAATATGAACAAAAGGGATTTTGATGGCTGAATGATCTGAAACGCTGGTAATGAAATTATTTCCTCTAAGAATTGGTAGAATTACTACCTTGTGGGTAACCTTAACTGCTAGGTACTGCTTGATCCAGATTGCTTCTAGATGCTTTAGTGGTTTTCATTTGACAAGTTTTTACTTTTAGTTTTACTTTTTGTGACTTGTGACCACAAGCCTTCATCATCCTTTTTAACTTGAAATGAAATTTAGATGATCTAATGTGGTATACCTGACTTGTATATATTTATCTAATATTTCAGGTATAAATCTGCACTGGGAGGACTATGGGTAGTTTTGGTACTCTTTGCATTCTATGCAATCACAGAAACTCTCAGAGTTTCAAGTAGTACATGGTTAAGTGTTTGGACAAATCAAAATACTGCAGCGGGTTATAAACAAGGATATTTTATCTCCATCTATGCACTTCTTTCATTTGGGCAGGTCTGTCTGCAATGACTCTCTATCTAACATTCTTGCCTTCTCATGATGTTTCTGAATGCAAACTCCAATATGCTATAAAGTTCTTAGAAATTTACAACCTTCAAGCAAGTAGTTAGAATTATTCATGTAAAATGTTCTTTCAACAACAAATATTTTTGTTATTAGACCATGCCTTCTGTATCCCCATTTCTTTGATATCTAGGAACTGAAATGTTTTTTCCCTTGTTGTATTCAGGTAGCTGTGACACTTGCAAACGCTTATTGGTTCATCATTTCAAGTCTTCATGCTGCCAAAAGATTACATGATGCCATGCTGCATAAAGTACTCAGGGCTCCAATGTTATTCTTTCATACTAATCCTGTCGGACGTATAATTAATAGGTTTGCAAGAGATGTGGGAGATATAGATCGCAATATTGCTAATTTTGTGAGTAATTTTTTGAGTCAAATCTGGCAGCTCCTTTCGACCTTTGTTCTTATTGGCACCGTGAGCACATTATCCCTGTGGGCCATAATGCCACTTTTGATCTTGTTCTATGCAGCTTATTTATATTACCAGGTAAATTCTGTAATTCATCACCTTTCCTGTTTCCTTACATTCCACTTCTCTGCAAGCCCATTCACTGTTTCATCCCTAAGTTTAGAAGTATTCTGACTTGTGTAGATGATCTAAATGGCAAGTTGGTTCTATTTTATCTGCATTTTCATTATGGAATTGCTATATTTTAGGTGACTAGAAATTAAGCTGTTTCTGATTTGTCAAGACTCTAGAATCAATGCTAACTGTAACCTTTCCTAGAAATTAGGTAATCAATCAATCCCCAAAACTTTGGGATATTCATTTTGTTAGTTACTTTCTTTGCTATATAGCTCTCCCTTCTTTTTTTATAAATACCTTTTTATATATCAAACAAAGCAAGCAACAATCTTTCATACATTTTGTCATGATTTATTATGGAAGTAAATACTCCATAATATGTAAAATATACATTGTTGGCGTAACGTTAAGTTCAGAACCAGGGATAACTTGAAGTTCAGAACTATGTACTCTTAAAACCTAGGCTTTTCTCTGGCCAAAGCCAAGGTCAAGTGCATCAGTCTTTGTTGAGTTGACCAATTGGGAGTGACCATTTTCACAGGCTCATACCATTTCGTATAGAAAGCTTTAGGTGTTTGGTGAATGCTCAAGAATAGCTTTATTATTGTTTTCAACATGGCTAATGCAAAAGCCATTTGGATTTGGAATGTAGACAAAGGGGGTTAGAATCTGGTACTTTGTATCCCTTTCTAGGCTGTAGCTAAATTTTAGTATTTATAGGCAGGATTTATATAGGATTAATCTGTAATTAGTTCCATTATTTACAATTTTCTAATCATATATTATCTTGTATCCAAGTTGTTATTCTGTAAGAAGAATTATTCAGTAATTGTTTCTAAAGGGCATGCCTACATTTTTTTTCAAAAAATTGCAACTAAATTGTCATGATTTGTGCAATTAATTTTTCCTATTAACACAATGCCTTACAGAGTACTTCTCGTGAGGTGAAGCGCTTGGATTCAATCACAAGATCTCCTGTCTATGCACAGTTTGGAGAAGCATTGAATGGTTTGTCAAGCATTCGAGCTTACAAAGCATATGGCAGGATGGCACAAATTAATGGAACATTCATGGACAATAATATCAGATTCACCCTGTTGAATTTTAGTTCAAATCGTTGGCTCACCATAAGGTTGGAAATATTAGGAGGCGTCATGATTTGGTTGATAGCAACATTTGCTGTCATGCAGAGTGGAACAAGTGAAAACCAGGTTTTGTTTGCATCAACAATGGGTCTACTTCTCAGTTATACTTTAAACATAACAAATCTCTTGAGTGGTGTCCTCAGACAAGCTAGTAGAGCTGAAAATAGTTTAAATGCTGTTGAGCGTGTTGAGACATATATAGAATTAGAAACCGAGGCTCCAGCTATTATCGAGACAAACCGCCCACCACCTGGATGGCCATCATCAGGATCAATTGAATTTGAGGATGTTGTCTTGCGTTACAGGCCTGAACTTCCTCCAGTCTTGCATGGACTGTCCTTTACAGTCTCTCCAACAGAGAAGATAGGCATTGTTGGAAGAACTGGAGCTGGAAAATCTAGCATGCTTAATGCACTATTCCGGATTGTGGAACTGCAAAGAGGAAAAATCATCATTGATGGTTGTGATGTTTCTAAGTTTGGGGTGGCAGACTTACGAAAAGTTCTTACTGTCATACCACAATCACCGGTTCTTTTCTCTGGTAAGCACCACACACAGAAATACTCTTTTGTGTCTATTTAGAGTACGTAGAGTAGACAACCCTCTTGATCTTATACAGTGTTATTGATGCATTTTAAAATCTGAGGATTAGCAAATATCAGAGCCGGAAGATGCTTACATGCCTTTGGAAATGTTGACTGAGTTCAGTCATCATGTATGCAGGGATATTTATTTGTTTATATACATGATATAGGTTTTACAAGAACTCAGTAGAAAAACTAGAATGTTTAAGTTTTAATTGTGAAAGAACATTTTATATCAGCTTTGATGATACCTTGTAGTTCTCAATATCATCATTTCTTTTTATTTTTTTTTAAATCCCAGGAACTGTTAGATTCAATATTGACCCTTTTATGGAACACACTGATGCTGAGCTCTGGGAAGCTTTAGAAAGGGCAAATCTGAAAAATGTCATCAGTCGAAACCCTTTTGGCCTAGATGCTGAGGTACATGGATTACGGTAGAACTTTAGTTATTGATTTCATTATTTCATATTAATTGCTATAACAATGATCAATTTCTTTGTGGGAGATGGATTGCATGCAAGACCTCAAAATCTGTTTTGTAATAATGGTATTTTGCATTTGGCTTGAGTGTCAGTGTATTTCTTAAGGCATGATTAAAAACAACTTGTAAACCCAATATTTTTACAAATATCTCCAATTAAGTGTTTATGGAGACTCTATAGTTGCATTTTCATTTTACTGCATTTAATGAACCGGCTAATGTATTGGAAACCTTTTCATGCTATTCTTGAAGTAATCAGACCCTTGCACAAAACAGAATTCCTCGATCTATTTCTTCGGTTAAGATCCATTTATTACTTTTAACTTTTTCATCTGATCAAAAAAGAAATTTATTCATATTTTATCTATCTAGTAGAAGATAATTTTTATAAATTATGTTATGTTAGCAAATTTTTATGTTGAATTTGAACAGTCTGAGTTCAACAAAAAAAAAAAAGAAGTTGAAACATGATATTTGTGTTTCTTAAAGGTGTCTAGATTTTCAAAGCTAACAGAATTACTTCTGATCTTCATTAAGGTATCCGAGCAAGGAGAAAACTTCAGTGTTGGGCAGAGGCAACTATTAAGTCTTGCTAGAGCCTTAGTACGTAGATCAAAGATTCTTGTTCTTGATGAGGCCACTGCAGCTGTTGATGTTAGAACTGATGCCCTTATACAGAAAACCATTCGACAAGAATTTAAGTCCTGCACGATGCTTATCATTGCACACAGACTAAATACAATTATCGACTGCAATCGGCTTCTCGTGCTTAATGCTGGCAAGGTTTGTTGGATTTCACTCTTCCTGAAGATGGATTGTAAAATAATAAACATGGAAGGAAACATAAGAAATAGGATTAGCAGCCCTCCCACTTGAGGATATCTCATGATATTTGTTATTTCAATTGCATCTCATTTTTATTTTCAATTAAAAGTAAATCAAAGGATAAAATCAGCACATCTGATAGTAAAATGGTGAGTATTAGAAAATTTTGGTCATCATCTGATATGACATCTTTTCTATTGATTTACTATTAATTGAAAAGTAACAACAATGTGATACCCTCACATGACGGTTAAGTTAGTTTTGAGTATTGTAGAGTATGAAGTGTTCTTAAACTCAATTTAATCAATTAATGTTCTCAAGTCAACTTCAGTGGCTCAATATCAATTTCTTTTTTTCTTTTCTTCTCCTTTTGCATTGCAGGTTGTTGAATATAGTAGACCACAGGAGCTCCTCCGAGACGAGGGCAGTGCATTCTACAAGATGGTTCAAAGCACTGGACCAGAAAATGCTCAATACTTATGTAACCTAGTATTTGGAGAGACAGAATATAACGAAGAAAAAGAGGAGCTCTAGAAAAACAGATTTGACTGATCGGTGACTCACGACGACCCAGTTCAATGATGTTGTTACCTTTTTTGTCATTACAGAATTGCTTTGGAATGCCGAGTACTAATATTGATACCCTTCATCAAACAAAGAATGCTTTGGCAACACTTCAGGTTCAAGTTCCTGATGAAGTCATAGAAGAGATATTGACTAAAATAAATGATGCTTTGTACAATTCTAATGTAATCTGATATTTCTCTAATTAATGAATGAGGAAAGATTACATGTATTTATACTGGAAGAAAAGGCACTTATATATTTTTAACTAGCTACTAATTAATGAAGAGCTACCATATAACTAGCTACTATATAAGTGCCTTCAACTAACTGAGCTAACTAGCTACTATATAAGGCACTTATAGTAGCTAGTTAGCTCAGTTAATTAGTTGAAGGCACTTATATATCCATGTTCAGATATTCCCACATGTTTGATTGCAAATATTGCTATTATGTGGAACATCTAAATTCTTTTCATGTTTACTGTTTAGGTCAGATTGCAATTTGATTCATTATGCTTCGTTTCAGTTTAATCTCACATATTTGAAAAATGTTTCAATTTGTATACTACTTTCTTCTAATACTTTAGATTTTGGGGACTTATTAGTTCACATACATTGAATCTATTGATGACAGAAGCATCCTGTTACAAAATGTAACAAAACATTTCAGAACCACGAGACCATATCATTCATTCCAACATTACAAAATTGAATAATTATTGTCTCTAATTCTTACAATTAAACCAATAAATAATTGTCTAACAATTGAGGAAAACTTAAAAAAAAAAAAAAAAGCCACCAATACCAACAATATTCTACTTATACATTTCATCACTGTCAATTGTCCTTCCTATGTAACAATATTCTTCTACACCAATTAAGTCAATAAAATCCTTTTATGTTTTTCTTATAGTGAAATATTTTTTCAAACCAAATAATTCTGAGTTCATATTTTTCATTATTATACACGTTTAAAACAAAGACTTTTGGTGTTAAAAAGGACTAATAGTACATATTAACAAGTTATCTCTATTATGAACCACTATTTAATCATCAAACTTGGATACATCATATTCCATGCAACAAGTAATTTATAACTTCCCTTTGATGCCATCATATGTACAAATATACATCAATCAACAAGGTTGTCAAACTTTCACTTCTAAAGTTATATACAACATATATATGTGATGTTCTGAAAACCAATATACAAAAATCAAAGTATGCAAGTTATTTGACTAACCTCAAATTCTTGTCACACTTTCTCTCTCTATCATATTCTTGTCTCTCTTAGCACTATACTTATAATACACTATAGAAGATCCAAATTGAATACCTCATTAAGGTTTTAATAAACTAAATAAATTTAGTTATGGGCTAAAGGCATATTTCACTAATCTTCAAAAAGCCCATATTCTAATTCCAGAGTGGAGTTAAGTGGTAAAGATTTATCTTCTCTTAACTTAATTCTAAGAGTTCTATTTTTGGTGTACTACATTTTAGAATTAGGGAAGATTACTTAATGTATTCGATGATATTTTTCTCATGACCAATAAATATTCTCATATTTCTAAATTTCTATACACAAAAATAAACTCCAAAAGCTCTCTTCACAACTTAGTGTGTCTAACCCGTAATTAAGTTTAGTATAATCATATGGATCAAGAGATCATTATTGGTTTTAAGGTTTAAGCATCAATGTGTACACGAACAACATCTATGATTGGGGCCATGCATATTGGACATATCCCATTGTTCCATTGCAACTCATTCGCACATTTTAAACATGTACACATATGCCCACATCTGCAAACAAAATCATACATATATGAGAATTTCCAATTAGTTCTATAGTAAAATAAATAAATAAATTGCAGTTTATAAATCCATTTGTTATTTAACCTAAATTGTTTTGCTGTGGCTTGGCTTCAAGTATGTCATCTAATACTTGTAAGATTTGTTCAATGTAATTATGACCTAATCATTTTATAATGTTTTTCATTTAAAGTTTTGAAGGAAAATGAAAATTTTGAAACATATATGTGATAATAATACTCTTAATTTTGAATTGACTATGTTAAGAGATGATGACATAAAAGTTTGAAATAAAAAAAAGTGTAAAATTTAGTATACTTTGACCCTACCAACCAGTAAAAGTACTTGTATATATCTAATTAATCTGCATTTGGCTACGAGTTTTAAATAAATAGTATTATCATATGAAGATCAAATTTCAAATATTTGCGAAGCATGCTATAGACTAAATTAAAAAGAATAAACTATAACATCTAAATAATTAATCTTCTCAAGAAAAATTAGTGTAACATGTTTTTAACGATGAAATAAATTAATTTTGTGCTGACAGAAAGAATAAACTATAATTTAAAAGAGTATAATATATGAAAATTAGCCTGTGTGCTATATGCGAATTAACAGTTTAATCTTTAACAATTTAATTTACACATTTTAATCACTTAAAGTTTTAAAATCAATAAATACATTTTAGTTCCTCGACTCATTATTTAAATATTTTCAGGAATAGAAGATTAAAGTATATTGATACTTTCAAAAAATAAATTATATAAATTATACTTTTAATAATTAAGTTATGAACTACTCAATTTATATCTTTTAGAAATTAAATTTTGTATTTATTTTCTATTTAAAAAAATAAAAGGAAATTAATTTCCAAAAGAGAAAACAAAAGGGCCAGAATTAAAATACCTGTATAAAATTGAATCAGCTTTCTCATTGCAAATACAACAGTTTCCTCTCTCTGATGCTCTGTCATGGGGCTTCCTTAATCCTTTAGCTATAAATAATTATTTTATATAATTAAATTATATATTGCATGAGCGATCTTACTGAAATTAAGATATATAAATCAAGCAAAAAGTTTAATTAACGACGGGTTTAGATTTCAAAACATAGTTCATTTGAGCTCAGTGTTGGGGCTTAAAATTAAATGTGTTTATGGTACATTAATTGAAAATACTGTGAAATTAAGTAAGAAATTAATGTGATGAGTGAATGACATATAGAAT
Source organism: Chamaecrista fasciculata (assembly GCA_003254925.1). NCBI lineage: Eukaryota > Viridiplantae > Streptophyta > Magnoliopsida > Fabales > Fabaceae > Chamaecrista > Chamaecrista fasciculata. The sequence continues at coordinate 36,081 of QANZ01052808.1, read as the reverse complement.
TGAAGAAGGTAATTAATTACCTGTGGCTTTATGATGATTCTTATGTTGATTCATTGATTTTTGGAGAGTGATTTGCATATCCATGCAGCTCTTTATTGATGTCTTCAACTCACACATCTCTTGATACAATTGCTTCATGTGGTCTCTCAAATCATATATCAGTTCCACTTCCTATCAACAAATTAATTCAACACTTAAATACTATTAATTACTCTCAATTAGAATTTATTGGTCAACGGGCTGGCCGGTTGGATGAGAAAAGTAAAGGGAAAAATGAATTTAACTAATTTTTTATTAAAATGGTCATGATGTAAAAATATTCTTCTTTTTTTTATCATGGTTTTATGCAACAAAAGTTATTTGGTTAAGATTTTCATTCATGCAATCAATTTTGTTGATCGACTACTATCAAATACCATGCATCAATGTCTAACACAACATTATAAATATAATAATAAAAAAATCTAAAATATAGAATTGATTTTTGAAAAACTTAACACAAAATTGAAAGTTTCTTAATGATTTTTCTGAATTGAGAGATCATTTTCTATCCAATAAATAAAATTTCAAAAAGTTGTACATTATTTTAGCCAATTTTTTAAGTGCCATTTGATAAAAATAATAAAAAAAAAGTGGTATCATTAACTAGGACTGCTACAAATATATAGGTTTCTGTCATGGAGAGTTAGAGCTCCTAGCTAACACTAATTTTTTTAGTCTTTCTTTTCTATCTCATTTTATTTTTGAGAGTAATGAACTAATAATTTATTTCTTAGTATTACTGAATTGACAATTAATTTCTGAAAAGCTAAAATATACAATTTAATCTCTAAAATAATTAAATAACATACTCATTAATCTCTAAAAGAATCAAACTGTATACTCTTTATTAATCCATGAAAGTTAAAGGACTAACAAGCATACTATTTGATTTTTTCAAAGATTAAACTGCTATTTTAATTTTTTAAGAACCGAATTGTCAATTTGATAATCTTTCTAGGACCAAATTGTTAGTTTACTCTATTTTTTAAAATTATTTTTATATAAATATATAAATGTGATGGTTCAAAAAAAAAAACAAGAGATATAGACTAAAAGAAACCGTGTTTGAGAGCTCTAACTCTCTCATGACAAAACTATATATTTATATGTTCACAAAATACTATTGATATTTTCAAAGTATGAAATCAGTTTCAATTGTATTCTTAAAATTTTTTTATTCAATTGTACCCTCCAATACTTTCTTTTTTGTGTCAATTGTATATTTATGGGATACAATTGGCACACAAAAAAAAAAAGATTGGGAGTACACTTAAACAAAAAAAAACTTTAGAAGTACAACTGAAACGAATTTCATACGGTGAGGATAGCAACAATATTTTTAACTTTATATGTATATCTCAAGAAGACAAATGTTAATTGAAGTCAAACTTACCATTGAGTGAGGGTTTGTGGATGAAGAGCATTGAGGTTGATGAAAAGGTAATTGTGGTATGCTCCTACAATTAGTAGCTCTATCAAAATCGTTATTACCACATTCTTCGCTAATCTCTCTGGAAATTACAAAAGACGAAAATGTGGGTGCTCTTGCAGAATTCTCATTATTATTATTGTATTCACTTATGATGATCTCTTCATCACCATCATTATTACTATTATTATTACTTGATGAACCACTTATCATCACAATCTCCTTTTCTTCTTCTTCTTCTTTGATCTCATTATCATCTTCTTTTGCAGAATTAGGTGCAGAAGTACAACGCATGCGTTGTTGCAACAATGCTACTAATTGTTTTGTTCTTGTTCCTCGTTCGTTGTTAGCTTCTTCTTCATCATCAAAATGTTCATCACCATTATTATTGTTACTATTGTTTCTTCTCATCAATAGACTCGTTTCTGTTCCCTTGTGAAACTCCATTAATCTGTCCATTGTTTCTCGGAAATCACTAGATAGGTAACTTGACACTGGTTTTCTGCAAAAACTCCAATTTAATTTTATTATGGTCGTTTTTTAACTGCAATATATAGGAACCAACAAATTAAAGTCCTTGTAAAGTACATGCAATAACTGGACCTTAAAAGATTATCTTATAGATTTTAGTCTTTAAGGGTCATAGAACAAATACACGTTCTTTAACATGATTATTTATCATCTCTCTCTAGAAATATTTTTTCCAAGAGTTGATTTGGTTAATAACATTAAATTTTAATGACTCATTTATGATTTATATGTTCAAACGTATTTAAGGACAAAATCATATATAATGACCTTTCAAAATCTAATATCTTATTAGATTAATAAAGGGTGATAATTTAAAGAACCACTATTTTTACACTCATATATATCTAGGTGCGAGTCTCACTCATTAATTGAGAAAAAAAAAAAAGACAAGATATGTTGGTGTCTCTAATGTTTGGGATCAATTTCATTTATACCTTAAACATTTTTTTTGTGTCAATTATGCTCCCAACGTTTCACATATTGTTACGTTGTCAATTATACCATAACATCTAACTCTGTTAATTAGATTGACGGAAAAAGCTGATGTGTCAGCTGAGTGGGCTAATGGTTGCCTATGTGTCAAATTCTTTTTTGCCAAAGTTCTATTTTGGTCCCTCAGCCCAAAGTCCTATTTTATAATAGGATCAAAATGTAAGAAAAGAGAAACAAATAAACAATTTTAATAGATTTTATATAAAAAATAAACAACCAAAACCATCATCATCTTCTTCTTCATTCATCATCATCTTCACCACTACCACCACTGTCGCCGCCGCTGAGCTTTTTTAGCGAGATACACAGTGGCCCCGACGATTACGAAAACTCCTAATCCAAGGTTTTTTGACCTCTTGAGTTCAATGGCGACCTGCATTTTGTGAACAAATGATCGGAAATATGATTTTCAGCGATTGTGTAATTTTTCGGCAGCTTGCCAGTCATTTTTTCGCCAAATGGAGGCCGTCAGTAAACTCAAGAGGTCAAAAAACGTTGGATTAGGAGTTTTCGTAGTCGTCAAGATCGCCATGTATCTCGCCGGAAAAGCTTGGCGGTGGTGGTGGTAGTTGTGGTGAAGATGATGATGAATGAAGAAGATGATGATGATGATCCATGCGAAGAAGATGATAATGGTTTTAGTTGTTTATTTTTTATTTTTTTATGTAAAATCTATTAAAATTGTCTATTTATTTTTATTTTCTTACATTTTGATCCTATTATAAAATACGACTTTGAGCTGAGGGACCAGAGCAGAACTTTGAGCAAACCTGAGGGACCAAAATAGGACTTGGGCAAAAAAAAATTGACACATAGGCAACCATTAGCCTAGTCAGCCGACGCATAAGCTTTTTTCGTCAATCTAATTAAAGGAGTTAGAGATTAGGGTATAATTGACAACAATGTAAAACTCTTGGGGCATAACTGACACAAAACAAATGTTGGGGGCATAACTGAAACTGACCCAAACTTTAGGAGCACCAACATGTCTTTTGCCAAAAAAAAAAGGTCAAAGTGCAAATTTGATTCTAAATTTTTTTTTCAGGTTTCAATTTGGTCTTATATCTTTTTTTGTTTCATTTTTTGTCTCATATCTTTGCAAAAGGTCTCAATTTGGTCCCATATATTTTGGTTAGGTTGGAAAATTGATTTCATATCTTTATAGAAGGTTCTACCGTTAGTTCCACCTTGCCCAAAATTATGAGACCAATTTTACATCTGACTCAAAGATATGAGACTAATTTTACACCTGATCAAAAGATATGAGACCAAATCTAGAATAAAAAAATATATGAAACCAAATTAAGATCTGACCCAAAAATTTAGAACCAAATTTTACTTTGGCCAAAAATTTAATAGACCCCACATCTTAAAATGGAGAGAAAATGATTAGATAGAGATGGAGTATTTTGAAAACTCGAACTCTCCATAAGATTACTCTTAAATAAGCACCATATATCAATCTCTCCCCATATATACCTTCTCCCCATATATACCTTTGAAGGAGTTGGCATATATCCTGATTTTGGGATTCATCAGTTTGAAGCATTTCTCTATACCATTCTTGCCTGCGACTTTCCCAGTAGCTTCTTGGTCTAGAAATCTCACTAATCCAATCTAATCTGCTAGCTCCATGAATATCATCACCATCCTCATCATAACCTACCTCATTATACTTAGTCTCTTTTTTTTGGTAAATATTATACTTATTAGTCTCTACCTCTTTCTGATCTATCTCCTCAACAATATCACCATACTCTGCTTTACTAATTATTCCCACCTCTCCTTCTTCTTCTTCATCGTCCTTCTCCTCCATTAATAGTTCTATCTCATCATAACTAACTTCGGCAACACCATCTTCACCATTCTTTTCATCATCATCTTCACCAATATTACCATTAATATGACACACTGGCATTACTTCAATAGGCTTATGATCATCCAAATGTGTGACATTATTATTGTTTTCTAGCTCTATACCATCATTATCATTTCTAGTACTATCAATTACTTCTCTAGCATCAATTGCACTTCCCTTTTCAACTCCTGTGCTAAATTTTTCCCTGCACAAGGATTATCAGCAAGTATACAAATATATAAATGCAGAAGAAGAGTGAGATAATCCAAATTAAAGGGTAATTAATAAATTAAGATTATATATAAAAACCTTAGGCGCATAATTACAGATCCTTGTGGCTGCCGTTTCATCACTTCTGATGTTGCTGGTTGTGATGAGCGTCGGCATTGATGATCATTAGCTGCTGCACCACGTTGCATTAGTTTAAGTCGAATCAATGACTGCATTCATAATATAAACAGTACACAATTACAATTAATTAACTGCTATCATTTAAAAAAAATTGGAAATTTATTTTTTTAATAAAAAATCCAACAAAAAATAAGTCCTTATAGTTTTATATTTTAATCCTTAATATAACTCAAATTTGTCATACAAAAGTTTATTTAGAACTAAGGTAATTAATTATAACATTAAAATCTAATTAATTTTAAGGGTAAATTACATAGAAGGTCCCTGTGGTTTGGCCCATTTACAGAAAAGGTCTCTGTGGTTTAAAAAGTGGCAAATAAGGACATGTGGTTTGCTCCTTTAACAAAAAGGGTCGTGAAGTATATTTCTGTTCAAAATTTGACAGAAATCTTGGCTAAAATACTATTTTAAGACCATAACTATTAATTTTTATGTGTTTGACTCCTTATTTGTATGAGAATGACTTTAACACAAAAAAAAAAGTTTCATAGTAATAGTTAGGGTCTTAAAATAATATTTTAGCTAAGATTTTCAACAAATTTCATACAAATAGAGAGTCAAACGCATAAAAATTAATAGTTAGGGTATTAAAATAATATTTTAGCTAAGATTTCCGTCAAATTTTGGACGAAAATATACCTCAAGACCCTTTTTGTTAACGGAGTAAATCACATGCCCTTATTTGCTATTTTTCAAACCACAGGGACCTTTCTGTAAATGGGCCAAACCACATAAACCTTATAATTTATCCTAATTTTAATTTTTTACACATATAACTTTTAAAAGAATATTATTATCACGTGATTAGGTATTAAGGACCAAAATCTAAAAAATTAAGAAGTATAGGATAGTTATTGAAAAAAAAAAGGGTAAATTACACTTTGGTACCCTGTGGTTTGACCCTATTTCACTTTGGTACCCTGTGGTTTGAAACTTGACACTTTGGTACCCTGTGGTATTCTCCATTAACACTTTGGTACCCTTTGGAGCTATTTTGTAATTTTAACCATAA
>QANZ01052808.1:0-29938 GCA_003254925.1 Chamaecrista fasciculata | reverse complement strand
AAAAAAAAAAAAAATTTCATGGTAATAAATGTAATTTCATCCTTCAATTTCTGAAACTTCGATCCTCAATAATCAAACTATGAATCTGAAAACTTTGAATCACTCATAGCTGGGAGGAACATGAAAGAACATTACTTCACTTCCTGAATCCCTAATCCCCAAACCCTCTGATCCCCTTTTTGACCCGCCGAAGAAGATCGCGCCACCACCGGTTCTTGCAACATTTTTTCTCTCCTACATCGGAAATGGAGGCTAGGTCGACCTTGGATACTAGATCGATCGGTGGTTCTCTCAAAGCAGATCGAAGCGAGATCGAAATTAGGGTTCGTTGAGTCACCGCCACCGTCAAATAAGGGCTTCCTCTAACGAGAATGAATCGGAGATTTGAAGACGGAATGTCCAACGTGACGTTGAGATCATCGTAGGAAGTGATTACATGGCTCGAATTAGAATCGGAGCCGGATTTTCCGATGGTGAGATCGGCGTTGAAGACTTGGAACTGTGGAATTGGCTTTTGGGAAAATGAAAGGCCCACTTAGCTTGATCGCTTCGAAGGAGGAGGCATCGCCGGTAATGGCGTAAAATACAGCGGCGGTGGCTCCGGCGAGAATGTTGCAAATGGTGGTGTCTCACGAAATACAGCGACCTTAGGGATTCAGGAAGTGAAGTAATGTTCTCTCATGTTCCTACCTACTGTGAGAGAGTGATTCAAAGTTCAGATTCAGTTTGATTATTGAAGATCGAAGTTTCAGAAATTGAAGGGTGAAATTACATTTATTATCATAATTTTTTTTTTCATCAAAGTCCTCTCATATAAGTACGCACAAAATTAATAGTTAGTGTCTTCAAATAGTATTTTAGCCAAAATTTCCGTTAAATTTTAGACAGAAATATACATCAGGACTCTTTTTGTTAACGGAGCTAACCACAGGACCCTATCTGACACTCTTTTTAAACCACAGGGACTCTATTTGAAAATGAGTCAAACCACAGGGCCCTTTTGTGTAATTTACCCTTAATATTATAATACATATCATTAGTCACTTAGATTCTGTGTTAATATTTAGCTAAAGTAAGAGCATAAGATAAATTTAGCCAAAATATAAAATGTTGGAGACAAAATTAATTAAATCAAAATTGAAAATAAAATTGATAATTGATATAAGGCTAAAGTGCACTTTTGCTCCCATAACTTTGATAAAGGTTTCAATTTGGTCTCATAACTTTAGCAAATGTCTCAATTTGGTCTCATAACTTTTTTTGTTACAATTTTGGTTCCATAACTTCTAAAAACGTCTCACTGTTGGTTCCAAACTGATTTACTGATTTATCATTTACCTGAATCCGACCTCTGGCTCTATGTGAGAACTTTGAAACCGGTCCACGGCGAGCTATATTATCGATTTCCACGCGCCGATCACGCGCCACTTGCTTCAGCAAAGCATGATATGCTTGCCGTCCTCTAACGCATGGAAATTTTCTGTTTTCGCCTTGTTCTACCGCGCGTGGAGATCCCACCTCACTACTCAAACATTGCTCACTAATCGGAAGTCTCTTTATAATATCTGCCACTCTCACTCTCTTGCTCTCATCTAATAAACCACTCGCACTATTTTGTGGTGGCACACACGCGTCACCATTATTATTCTCCCAATATTCCCACTCTTGAAACGACGACGTCGTATAATCATCTGAGCCATGTGGTGATGATGTCGTATTAGGACTCGACGACTTGCCGTTTGACTTACTGAGTCTGTTTTCCCATATTTGAACAAGAGAAGAAGCCCCAAGTGGAGAATCATCGTGATGATCAAAGGAAATAGGCGAATGTGGGGTTGATTTTGCCTTTGAATTTGAACCATCATCGTCGTCGTTTTGGTTGTTACGAATTTTCAAGTGTCTCGGAGAAACCAATAACGATGAGTCGTTTTGCTCTCTTTTCGTCGTGAAATGCAGTTTTTTAAGACCTTTCTTCTTTATGTTGTTGTTGTCGTTTACATGATGATGATCTTTGTGGTTTCGAACGAAATGTGTATCACGACAATGATGATGGTCATGATGGCGATTCCTCAAGATACAACCAAACGATGAAGAAGATGAAGAAGCAAATTCAACTTGGAATGATGCCATTTTTTTTTCTTGATTAATTCTTTGATTTTCTTTTGCTCCCTTAAGCAAGCAATTTTGTTATGGGTGCATGATGATGAGATCCAAATTAAGACAACCTCACAAAATTCATCACACTCTCTAGATTTCTTTCTTTGATTTCTTTGGGATTATAGCAATCTTTAATTTGTGACAAGAAAAAGATTTATAGCAATCTTTAATTTGTGACAAGAAAAAGATTTTGGGTATGTTTGAGGCTATACATATACAGTTTTCCGAGATTTCGTAATTACCACATTCTTGTTTTAGTTGCTATTATATTTAGAAGTTAGAACTAAAGGATGTAACGGATAAGTTGAAGTAAGTGATAGAGAGGACAAAATTCATTTTTCCGTATATCCCTCCCTCTCTCTTTTGTTTTAATTTTGGGTTCCTATAAACTATTGTTGTTTTCCTTGTTAGTGGTAGAAATTAGAAAAAAAAAATAAAGGAAATACTATCCATGTTTGAAGATATGTACATTTTTTTTTCTTTTTTGATTTTGCACAAGTATATATTTTTATTAAAGATGATTTTGTTTAAAGTATTGACAAGTATTAAATATAGTATATATATATATATATATATATATATAAATAATGAGAATTCGAACTTAAGTTCATTATATTATAGAGACTAATCCAATTCTCTATACTCAAACATAAAAATGTAAATTTTATAAAGTTAGAAGAGGAACATTGAAATTGAGCAATCAAGAGAAAGATTTAAAACTGTTTTCGGATAGTAGGATTTCAAATAATTTATATGTAATTTGAAATAACAAGAATCTAAATTGCCATGCTTTATATTCTCCTCTTTTGATTTAGGACCAAAATTATGAAAATATTTAGGATCAATTTGAAAAAAAATTTCATACTTTTGGGACCGTATGAGTATTTGGCCAAAAAAAAAGAAAAATATATATATATATATATTTATATATTACATTTTGGTATATTTATTGAAGTATTCAATTATCTCTAAGGCATTTGTTGGATATACTTTAAATTATTATTTCAATGACTATTGTTTATTTATTTATTTTTATTCAACAGGGCAGTAGCTAGAAGGTAAGAAGATATTTTTTCACTACCAAACTAAAAAAGGAACTACTAAAAAGAGAAGTAAACATAGCTAGAAGATAAGAAGATCTACTTGAGAGTAAATGACTATTATTTAGAAAAATGTGAATACCAATGTCTTATATATATATTATTGAATTGAATAAGAATGAAAAGACAAGATCATTTTTCTTGGCCAAAAAAAGACAAAGATCATTTGAGCGTTGGAAAGATTTGCAAGATTTGGGAATATAACAATTTATGATCGGATGAAAATAATAAATTTAAATTAGGCTTAAGTGCACTTTTGGTCCCATAACTATGACAAAGGTTTCATTTTGGTCCCATAACTTTTTTTGTTGCAATTTTGGTCCCATAACTATGACAAAGGTTTCAATTTGGTCCCATAACTTATTTTGTTGCAAATTTGGTCCCATAACTTCTCAAAAGGTTCCACCGTTAGTCCCTTGGTGAATTCCATCCATATTTAGCCGTTAAGTATGACGTGACATAGTAACTAGGATCATGATGTGGCAAAATAAGATGAAGCGGACTGAAATAGGATCTATATGCAACATATTAAAACTTATCTATACCCAACCACAAAATATACAAAGAGTGGTACTGACAGGGACCAATTTGGTGGGGAAGAAGAGACTTCAAGCAGAAGGCGCCGAAGAAGTCGATGGGATCCTCAGCCAGAGTCGAACGACCAAAGCGGCGGCGACGGCGACGGCGAATCGGGAAGCGGAACGAGGAAGAGGAAGTCCCGTTGGGCTGACGAGGAAGAGGAAGTACCACTCTTTGTATATATTGTGGTTGAGTATAGATAAGTTTTAATATGTTTCATATAGATCCTATTTCAGTCCATTTCATCTTATTTTGCCACATCATGATCCTAGTCACTATGCCACGTCATACTTTAACGGCTAAATATGGATGGAATTCACCAAGGGACTAAAGGTGGAACCTCTTGAGAAGTTATGGGACCAAAATTGCAACAAAATAAGTTATGGACCAAAATGAAACCTTTGTCATAGTTATGGGACCAAAATTGCAACAAAAAAAGTTATGGTGCCAAAATGAAACCTTTGTCATAGTTATGGGACTAAAATTGCAACAAAAAAAGTTATGGGACCAAAATGAAACTTTTGTCATAGTTTTGGAACAAAAGTACACTTAAGCCTTTAAATTATTATATTATTGTTGCATAATGGAAAGAATTGCTTATTTTGTTACGTTGAACCATATCTCATGGAAAAAAAATGGTAATAGATTACAGAAGTTACATCATTGAACTTGGACACTTGGTTGAACTTTTATATATATATATATATATATATATATATTGTATTTTGCTGTAATTGTTGAATTATCAAATAATATAGACAGTATTTGTTGGATACACTTTGAATTATTAATTAAGCTATATATTATTTTAATGATTGTTATGTAATTATTTTGTGTTTTGTATCAATTTTAATTTGAAGAATATCAAGATTTTTGTTTTAAAAAATAAAATAAAAATTGTTTGATTTGAATGTTTATTAAGTATTAAATAAATATTGATGTAGTTAAAAATGAGCGAAAATTGCTCATAGATAGCTGTAATGAGATAATTTGCATGAAAGGTGTGGAGAGGGCTGATCTTCGTCGATTACTCCAATACCTAAGTGAGTAAACATTTTAAAGAGAAAATGAAATTTTAAAAAATACTAGAGAATAATTGTGTATATATAAGAGTCAAGAATCATATCATATTACTTGTAAAAGTTTGGGGGCTAAGGACGTGGAATTCTTTGTAGGTGAAGTGAGTTGAGATATTTTAAGAAATTACACATTATGTTAAAGAAGTTTGGAGAATCTTATATCAAATACAATTATCACTTTTGTGTGTAATATGGTGGGTAGAAGGCCAAAATTTGTTATTAATTTATTATAGAGATTTCAATAACAAATATTAAAATTACATAGATTTAATTAATTATTCCTATGCTTATTAAAGAACATATGTACTATTTTCAAGTAGCAAGATTTCAAGGAAAACAAATATTTTTTTTGAAAAGAATAAGTTATTATGACAAGCTAACAGAAAAAAAAAAAAAAAAGAGTTTTCGAAATTCTAAGCATTACTATTTAAATGCATGGAAAACCAAAACGATTAAAATAAGGTATATAAATTAGACAGATAGTTTAAACTTGTCTCTCTGCTGTTTTGTTTGTTATATGTTTTGGGTAATTTTATTTTCTCTTATTTTTATTTGCATTATATTTTAACTTATTTACTTTCTCTAGAAAAGGAAGCAAAATCCATTATGTTGTGAGATTGAATTTGGATTTTGTTAGACCTAACATATTTGGATTCAATCAAATCTATATCTTAATGTATGTTTCTCAATCAAATCTAGCCTAATTCTAGTATTTTTCCTTCCACTTTTTCAATAAAAAATCATTTTTTCCTTTACTTTTATATCTGTTTCTTTCCTTTTATCATTAAAAAATGTTATTTTCCATCTTCTTTTTTCTTGCTTTTATTTTCCAATCATTTTAAATACAAAATTCAATTACATCAATAAAAAACTTAATTCATTCACCAAATAATCAACATTGTCAATGTTTTTACAAAATAAGTATATAAGCATCAAAGTCTTTTTTTGAAAGTTAATATAATCATCAAAGTTAGTCCATGGTTCTATAAAAAAGAAAAAAGTTAGTTCATGGCTTTGTAAGGAAATTAATCAAATTATAAATGAAATTATAGTACTACTACATCAATTATCATGAATAAAATGTTAAAATAAAATACATCTTGATTAAGGATGATTATGGATAAAATATGAATAATGTACTATGATATTTGAATTCAGAGTCAAATATAAGCAGGTATCGATTTTCAAAAAAGAACTTACATATATATTTTAAGGAACAAGAGAACTAAATTTTTGATTTAAAGAAAAAAAATTTAAAATTAAAAAAAAAAAACATAATTTAAGAATCAAAACAAAATTTATTTTATAATTCAAAGACTAAAATAAAATTTTGAAAAAAAAATAACCATTAATTAGAAAAAGGCCAAACTCTTATTTTGGTCCTAATGTTTGTCCAAGATTTCACTTTGGTCGCTAAAGCCTTTTTTTTATTGAGTAAACTAACAATTTGTTCCCTGAAAGATCACCGAGCTGACAACTCAATCCCTAGAAGATTGAAATGTACAGTTTAGTCTCTAAAAGATCAAAACATTATACTTTTTAGTTCCTCAAAGATTAAAACGATATACTATTTAATCCATAAAAAGGACTAATTAGTGTACCGTTTTAATCTTTGAGGGACTAAATTGTACATTTCAATCTTTTAGGGACCAAGTTGTTAGTTCGGTAATCTTTCAAGAAATAAATTGTTAATTTACTTTTTTTTATTCCATTCGATCTTTAAAATTGTGAAGAAATTTCACTGTTAGTCTATGAGTTATTTACATCAACTTTCCTCCTTTACGGACTAAAATAGAATATTGGACAAACATTAAGGACGAAAATAAGATTTTGACCATAAATGATGTGATGTCATTGTATGATGAACTAAATTCTCCAACGCAGCATCATAGACAGAGAGAGAGAATCCAGATCACTAATGTCTCATGCTCACGCACCCACCCAATCCTTCCTCTCACCTTTCTCTCTTCTCTCTCTCTCTTCACTCACAGTCACAGCTCACTCTTTACTCTTTCCTCTCTCTTCTGCTTAGCTTCTTCCTCAATCTCCTGCTTCAGGAAGAAGAGGAAGAAACTCTAATGGCTTCTCCTCCTCCTTCCCATTTTACCCCTACTCTTCTCTTCTATTCCCTCCTCCTCCTTTCTTCTTCTTCCCCTTCTCTCTGCTTCAACATCACTTCTCTCCTCTCCACTTTCCCCGATCTCTCCGATTTCACCTCCCTCCTCCTCTCTTCTCCTTCCCTCTCCTCAGATCTCTCCTCTCGCTCCTCCCTCACCATCCTCGCCGTCCCCAACCACCTCCTCGACCTCACGCGCCGCCGTCTCCCTCCCTCCTCCCTCGCCGACGTCCTCCGTTACCACGTCCTCCTCCAATTCCTCTCCCTCTCCGACCTCCAATCTTTCCCTCCCTCCGGTAAACTCATCACCACTCTCTTCCAAACCACCGGCCGCGCCACCCACAATTCCGGCTCCCTCAACATCTCCCGAAATCCCCTCAACGGCGTCGTTACCGTCCATTCTCCTACCCCTTCCTCCTCCGCTTCTTCCACTTCCAATGCTACTATCCTTTCACTAATCAAAACCCTTCCCTACAATGTCAGCATATTTTCTGTTAATTCTCTTCTTATCCCTTTTGGGTTTGATCTGATGGCTTCTGAAACTCGGCCTCCTCTCGGATTGAACATCACCAAGGCCCTCATCGATGGCCATAACTTCAATGTCGCTGCATCTATGTTGTTGGCTTCTGGTGTCGTTCAGGAGTTTGAATCAGATGAAGGCGGTGCTGGGATTACTATGTTTGTCCCCGTGGATGATGCTTTTGCGTCTTTGCCTTCCTCTGTGAACTTACAGTCTCTTCCGGCTGATAAGAAAGCCGTGGTGTTGAAGTTTCATGTGCTTCATTCGTATTATCCTTTGGGATCGTTGGAGTCGATTGTGAATCCTTTGCAGCCGACTTTGGCTACGGAAGCCATGGGAGCTGGGAGCTTTACGCTTAACATCTCGAGGGTTAATGGCTCTGTAGCGATCAATACTGGGATTGTTCAGGCCTCTGTGACTCAGACCGTGTTCGATCAAAATCCTGTGGCGATTTTTGGAGTTTCCAAGGTCTTGTTGCCTAGAGAGATTTTCGGGAAGAATCCGATTGAGTCGACGAAGCCCGGAAATCCAGTAGAGGAGGGTGCTCCGTCGCCGGATCCCCCGATTACGCCAGAGAGTTCGCCGGAATTAAACGGCCAGCCTTCGCACCTTTCCTCTCCTCCAGGTTTTCGCGATGATATGCGGTCGTCGGCGGCGGCTGCTTTATGTGGTTCTTCTCAGTTTTTGGTCATTGTTCTTTGCTGTATAGGATTGTATTTAGTGGTATAATTAGGATTAATTGTTTTCCTTCGTAATTAATATATTTTTTTGTGGGGTTTTAATTTTACTTTTTTCTTTTTTACCCTTCTGCTGCCAGATTAATTGAATTGGGTTGCAAAAGCAAGCGCAACCTTTTTTTTTTTTTTTTTTTTTTTTTTTTTTTNNNTTTTTTTTTTTTTTTTTTCTTCATCCTCTTTACGAAAACTTATAAAAATCTTCAATGTTAATTCTGCAATTGTTATAATGATTACTAGTGTTACAGAGATGCATGTCGATTCTCTGCTTTTTTTTTTTTTTCTTGTAATACCCCTATGATTTGAGATAAGCGTTGCGCTACATCCTATATGAATGTAAATTTCTCCATTCTTATGGAAAACTTTCTGTGAATTGATTATGGACTATGTAATTATGGGTTGTGTTAGGCAAGCGACAGCCGACGTAAAACATTTGTCGTGTCTCTCGTATGGATCAACGTCAGTTGTTTCATATAGCCGACCCCACCTAGTGGGATAAGGCTTTGGTGGTATGGTATGGTATGGATTATGGATTTTGGTATCTGTCTGGCTGCATTTGTGAGTAAATTCAAAGGCTGCTACAATACACATATGCAGGGAATGTCTAAAATAGATGAATGATAGGAATAGATTGTCTACATTGTAACAACTGCCAGGTGCTATCAAGTAGTGGATTGGCTGCAGTAGAATTGGTGAAATAGATAATCTTGGTCATCCATTGAAACACGCAGGGACAAATTCAAAGCAATGAGTGGCTAGATCTCATAATTTACATACTTCAGGAGATCCACTTCCCAGTAATCTTTTGCTGGTTGAGTTTGAGCTGGGGAGCTACTTGTTTAAATTATCATTGTTCTGTCGCGCATAATGCTGGAGCTTGCACAAGTTACTTGTTGCTCTCTCTTCCCTATATGGACATCAGGTAGTTTTCTTCTCATGTTATTACACCAAATTAGTTGGTTTCATAATGAATATCAATTTTGTATTAACCTTTACTCTTGAGTTTGGATTGTGAGAACAAATGTTTTTTGCAAGTTAAGCCATATTTTTTATTTCTAAGAGCAAAGTACTATGAATAACCTTTCAAGGAAGCCTGTAGGTTTTGACCTCTGCAGACATTGCTATCCTGGGGTTGTTTATGATTGCCTATAGTTTGCTGGCAATATTATTGGGATTAATTTGAAAAGTTCATCTCATCTACAATGGACAGAATTTCTTATGCAATTGTTATTTATTTATTTATTTTTTTGGCCTGATTATGCAATTGTTATTTGGTTGGATGGCAGATGACATTTGGTTAAATTATTGAATATGATTGACAGATTGAGATCAGGATCCCCTCTCCATTTCACTAGGAGTGGAGAGAGTAAATATAAAAGAGAGATAAATAAAAGAGGAGGGTGAGAGAAATAAGAAAATTAGAACTTACATCCCATTAAAATCTTCGTTCCACTACTATTTATCTTCTCTCAGAACTGATATATTTTCTAAGAATATGCTTATGTTTCTGGCCTTGTTTGTTCTTAGTGAATGTATTACTTGACAAGTACTCCCGTACAACATTTTTTTTACCTTTGATTAATGCTCTTATTGGATTCACTCGTGTTTTCTATAAATTCTATTGTTGCTGTATTGCAAATATTGTGATTGTGCAGCACCAATGAAAAAAATGTTTATCTGTTGAAATTCAAACTTTGGAGCTGTATGGTCCAGCTGCAAGCTTTTTATAGGGAGTGAGAATTCATTCGCCTACTTTAATGGCTCTTATTCTATATGTGCGACCCTTGCATCAACTCAGATCTTCAAAAACCAAGTTGAGAATACCATACTGGTTATTTGTGGACTGCTACCTTGTGGAGTATCTTGGCTGAGTCTTCTGATGAGGTTGGTATAATGGGAGTAGACCTTTAGCCTTATCTCAAGTTTTTTTCTTCTTCAGTGTTGTGAAAGGATTTCATGCAATTTTTACAGTAGTTGTAAGATTTTCAATTCCTTAGTTATGAGTACATTAATGCTAAATGTTGTTTCATGCATCTCTGTGTCATCAATTTTATTTTGGGTTTGCTCAAACTGATAACACGGTTCATAAGGGAGAAAATGGACTAAAAAATGGACGTATTTCCCATAGAATTGAGTCCTAATTACAACATCTTTAAATGTAATACAACACCCTATATTCATTAGAAAATGATGGACCCCACTGCTGCACACTTGCAAAAGAAAAAAATTAAAAACAGAGGGGAACACCCCATAGTGGCTGATATGGGCATGAATGGGAGTTCAGAGAATATAAGGATGAATGTTTGGGCTGGTTCAGAGAATGTTGGGACGAGTTTAGAGGAAGTGGTGTGCAGGGGGGAGCTGCTAGGTGGCTCAACTGTGTGTGTACAGCTAGCTAGTGTGCATGGCTAGGATTTTATGTGTTTTCGTTGTTCTTTCTAGACTGTAATGTAAATGTGCCTTGGTTATTCCCGGGTGCTTCTGTGTACTGTTTTATTCCTATAATATAAGCAGGTTCTATCAGAAAATAATTATTTTTGGGAAGCGAGACAAGAAAAGGGGGGATTTCAAGTTTGACTAGGCAGTTCTTTCTGAAAATGGATAAATGAGACAGTCGCCAGGAAAGTTGATAGTGAGAAAGAAAATTATGTTTGTAAAGTAATTGTTTCTATCATTACATTTTCCATGTAATGCAACTTTAGCCATGCGAGTTTAACAATTTACCCCTTTAGCACACCTCAGATTTTAAGAGATGATGTTGGAAGGATTCTCTATGAGCGCTTTATTTGTGGACTGCATGATCTGAATCTGAAGTATGCTTCTTTTTTAAAATTTCATCCTTAAATCATGAGCTTCATGGCTGCCAGATGCTATTGGTAAAATTAGCTAGCAAAAAGGTTAGTTTTTCATTCAGGTTTAGATGCATCAATTTTATGTCAATGCAATGCCCTTATGCTAGATAACCTTTTGCTGTATCTCTAGTTGTTTCACTTGTTTGTAATGATAAAGAACAATAGCTGGTGAAACTTGTTTACCAAAAAAAACCTGCGAAATTTATGCTCTGACCGCATGCCCTTAACAAAACATGAATCTCCACACAAGAAACTTCTCTTTGATAGCTTTTTGCCTATTTTTCTGCAAATTCCACCCCTCCCTCAATTTAACAACCCTTGCTACCTCTTGTTTGGTTTTCTCCTTTAATATTTCACTGATCTCACTGTTGGTTTGGGTCGTATATTCATTAAGATTTCAAGCTTGCTGGTTATATTATATATTCTGATATGTTCTTCCTTGCCTTCTTCCAGTTTTAGTTGCTGAGGTTCATCAAGCATCCTTCCCAGTCGCACAGGATAATGATCCGAGGCGAATGATGACACGCCTTGCCAACCATGCAAGTTTGCCCGTTTTCAAAGATCGGATATCTGCAGGATAAAACGGCTCTTGAGTTGGTTCAGGGGAAAAGATGTTATGATGCCTTCATTTTAGTGAAATCAAGAAACTTTGCTTCTCACTGACGGCATATCAACAATATTGATGATGATGATACCATGATGGCATATATAAAGTTGTAAACTCACTCCAAATCTTTCTTTGGCTTTTTGGTTGCTTCCTTCTTTTCAACAAGCTCTTCACAATTTTTTCTAGTTACCAACGTGGCAAGATTCCTATATGGTCCCAGCTTCTCACTCTGACACTCAATGTGATGGTGAGGAAAAACCTGCAACCTAAGAGAGAAATAGTGGTTCTTTCTTGATGTCTAAAGAGAGAAGAGAAACAGAGACTTGGTTCTTTAGATTTCATTTTACTTCAAAGTTCTGTTTTGATTTCTTAATTGGGCACCTAGTCTTCCCCCTTCTATAAATTGGAGGTCTACTATTGGCGCAGCATTGGCACCCCTATCTATTTTAAAATTTAAAACATTGAATGGGGACCCAATCCACAAGACAAAAGCCTTTAGATCAATTTGACAAGTTAACCAGCTGTCATATTTGCACATCTATGAAAAAGGGACAAGAGAAAGCAAGTTCTTGAACCATGATATCCTTAGCAGCACTACCTCACTCTCCCAAAGCTCATGCTCACAAGTCACAACTATTTACACATACTTGATAAGATGTTCACAATCTAATTCAACTATCACATCCTGAGTCCACCAACATATGTATACGACTTTCCTTTATGGATATGTGTGGATGGAGTGTAACGAAGGGAGTGTGGCAAGAAAGAAATGATTTAGGTCAAAGTATAATTTTGGTCCCCCTTATCTTTGAGGTAAGTTGTAATTTAGTCCTTTATTTATTTTTTGCAATTTTTAGTCTTCTAAATTTTCTAAAAGTTTCACTCGTTGGTCTGAACATGATTATATCTTTTTCGTTTGAGCAAACCTCCTTTTTGGTCCCTCAATTGTTACTGAGTCGAGGAATCGGTCCCTCAATTGTGGGAAACTACAACTCAGTCCCTCAATTGTACAATCCCGTTTACGTTTTGGTCCCTCACGTCTGGTCCGTTAGTGATAGAGGTGTTAAGTGATGACGTGTCACCGTTATCTGCTTAGGTGGCCGTTAAATGCTTAGTTGAGGGACCAAATCCTCGACTCAGTAACAATTGAGGGACCAAAAAGGGGGTTTGCTCAAATTAATATCCAACTCATTTCCACTTGACACCTCATTCAAACTACTCTCTTGCAATTTGGTCCCAAAACCCCTAAATCCCCTAAAACTTTTTTTAATCCTCTTCTTCATCTTTTTCATCTTCTTCATTCATTTTAGTCCCAAATCCTAAAAATAAAATTGTAAAGTATCCCAAAACCTTTCCAAACATTCCAATTTAGTCCTTAAATGTATTAAAAACCCTAAAACCCTAAACCCTAAAAAAAATCTACTTTGAGTTCATTCATTTTATCCCATTATTCTCAATTTATTAAATCATAATTAAAAAAAACATTTTAGTCCCTGAACCCTAATTTCTTCATCTTCATCTTCATCCTCATTCCTCTCTCATCTTTCATTCCTCACCGCCGATCCTACTGCTTCAACCAAATCCTCAAACATCAAAATGGCTCGATTCTTCAAATCCTTAAACATTCTCTCGCTCGATTCTTCAATTTCTGGGTTTGATTTCAAGTTCACAACCATTTTGGGCGTCGCGAGATACATTCATTCATTTCTTAGGGTTCGAATTCGAATTGGGGGAGAAAGTTTGGGGTTTCTTTCGATTTTGAAGAAATTCCGAGAGAATGCCTGCGACTGATGATGAAAACTCGTCGTCGCCGTCGTCGTTTACCCATTTCGGCCGTTCGCTTTTGAGTCTCTGTCGCGACCATCAGGTTCACTCCATGGAAAGCTCAACGACGCCACATGTTCACTCTGTCGCGACTTGCTTTCTCTCTCATGAGTCTCTAAGCTTCTCGATTCCTTCCTTCGCTGCCACGAGAGCTTTTCGGCTGAAGGATGATGATGATGATGATGATGATATGAACTGATGATGAACTGATTTTTTTTTTAATTTTTGGATGATGAACTGATGAATGATGATGATGATGATATGAACTGATGATGAACTAATTTTTTTTAATCAAGAATTGATGAATTGATGAAACTTGTGTAATCTTTGGTGATTTCTGGTTGTGTAGTTTTAGGGTTTTGTGGTTTGGGGTTTGGAGTGGATGAGAAGATGAAGATGATGAAAGATGATGAAAGATGAAGAGGAAAGTAGGATTTAGGGACCAAATTGCAAGAGAGTAGTTTTTTTAGGGGTTTAGGATTTAGGGTTTAGGGGTTTAGGGTTTTAGATTTTAGGGTTTAGGGTTTTAGAGTTTAGGGTTTTAGGATTTTAGGGTTTTTAATACTTTTAAGGACTAAATTGGAATGTTTGGAAGAGTTTTGGGACACTTTACAATTTTAGGAATTTAGGGTTTTAGGGTTTAGGGTTTTAGGGTTTAGAGTTTAGGATTTTAGGGTTTAGGGTTTAGAGTTTGGGGCTTAAGTTTTAGGGTTTTTAATACATTTAAGGACTAAATTGGAATGTTTGGAAGGGTTTTGGGATACTTTACAATTTTATTTTTAGCATTTGGGACTAAAATGAATGAAGAAGATGAAAAAGATGAATAAGAGGATTAAAAAAAAGTTTTAGAGGATTTAGGGGTTTTGAGACCAAATTGCAAGAGAGTAGTTTTAATGAGGTGTCAAGTGGAAATGAGTTGGATACTAATTTGAGCAAACCCCCTTTTTGGTCCCTCAATTGTTACTGAGTCAAGGATTTGGTCCCTCAACTAAGCATTTAACGGCCACCTAAGCAGATAACGGTGACACGTCATCACTTAACACCTCTATCACTAACGGACCGGACGTGAGGAACCAAAACGTAAACGGGATTGTACAATTGAGGGACTGAGTTGTAGTTTCCCACAATTGAGGGACCGATTCCTCGACTCAGTAACAATTGAGGGACCAAAAAGGGGGTTTGCTCTTTTCGTTTTAAGTTCGAATATGATGAGTCTACAAGTACATGTTGCTTTTGACAAGCTTTTTTTTTTGTCTAGTTGAGGTCATCAACTAATAAGGTCAAGTTGGACTTTGAAAGTAGGTCACTCATTTCATAGTCAAACAAGTGAAGTTGGTCATATATCTCTCTTTTTAAGTTTGATTGCAATGAGTTTAGAATTATGAGTTACTTTTGATCATTTATTTTTTTGCTAAGTTGTGATCGTCAACAATTGAGGTCAAATCAAGTCCAAAAGTGATTTTAGAACCAAAAAATGAAAAATTACTTTCAGGCCCGGTTTGATGTCATTTGTTGACATTCCCAACTAGGCAGAAAAATGAGTCATCAAGAGTAACCAGTAACTCTGAACTTGTCGCAATCAGACTTGAAATGTGAGAGATATGACCAACGTTGCTCGTTTGATTGTGAAATAAGTAGTCTACTTTCGAAACTCAATTTGATATTGTTTGTTGACGGTTCTAACTAGACAAAGAAAAAAATTGTCAAAAGCAACATGTAGCTTAGAACTCGTCGTATTCAAACTTGAAACAAGATAAATATGATCACATTCAGTTGTTGTGACCAAAGAGTGAAACTTTTGAGAAACTTGGAAGACGACAATTGTAACAAAAAAAAAAGATAAAATGATAGATTGCAACCTACTTTAAAAATAAGAGACCAAAAATTAGACTTTCGCCAATGATTTATTTAAACTAAATTTGTGTTTGAATGAATTAATGAAGATCAAATGAAATCCCAAGTCCTTCTTAGCTCTCGGAAAACTATTTTTTGTCATTGCTAATTAAAAAAAAATTGGTCTTAAACCTACGATTCCTAATTGAGTAAAAAAAAATCATTAAAAGTAATATCCAACACTGAACTTGTTGGATTTAGACTTGAAATGAAAGAGATATGACCAATTTCATTTATTTAACCATAAAACAAGCAATCCACTTTTGAGATCCAATTTGGCCTTGTTTGTTAACGTCCTAACTAATAGAAAAAATATTTGTTAAAACTTGTTATATTTGTACTTAAAACTAAAGAGATATGATTATATTTAATAATTTAGGACCAAAATAAAACTAAGTAATAATATTTAGAATCAATATAGAACTTTTAAAATATATAAGACCAAAATGAATTTAAGAACATACATACATTTAGGATTTATTTGATTAGGGTGAGCAAAATCGATCCCATCTAATTCCACCCAATCTAAATCGATTAAAATTTGAATGTTTTGGATGAGAAATGAAAGAACCAATAAAATTTGGTTGGATTTATTTTACAAATTGATGGTCAACCAAACCATCTAATAAAACCGAACCTATATACTTTTATATATAAAATACTTTCATATATAAAATGAACCTACTTATCAATCTCATTTATTCGGCCACTAATTAAGCCTCTAATTATTATATTTTTAAGTTTTATGTCATGTTGAATGTTGATCTTTGTGAAGTGCTGTTGTTGTTAATGTTTCAATTTTATTTTAGTGTTTTATAAATACTATGAAATTATAAATTTATGATGGATATAATTATGAAATTATGAATGTTATGGAATTTTAAATTTAGAAAATATTTCATATTTGAAATCTGAGAGATTAATTGAAATAATGAATTAGGAGGTCATATATATATATACATCGCATATACTTGGCAATATATAATGCATATATATATATATTATAATTTGTATGAAATTATAATTTTAGGAATTTAATTTTTTTTAAAATATACACAAAAATCGAGCAACTAAATCAAATCAAACTAATCACGATCGATTTGATTTGGTTCAAATGTTCAAAATTTTTTGGATAAATTGAACGGCTATTTTAGCCCTCCAATTACATGGTTCATCGAAAAAAATTAAATAAACCGAACCGAAGTTGAAAAAAAATAAATAAACCGAATCGAACCGACTCACCCTAAATTCGATATCTACTATATATATTAGGCTTTTAAGAGTCTTGACACAGTGAGGGGACTCCGAACCCAGATTTCCTCGGCGGTGAAAATACCCATTGATTCTGTCCAAAGAAAATAAAAAAAACCATCGTTGTTCAAGCACACCTGTGAGTGACGGTGTCACCGTTTCTCTCCCGCAGTTTCATTCTTTCTTTCTTTCTTTCTGTTGTGTGCATTTTTCCTCCCTTCGAATTGCATACAATCAGTGTGATCAGTTCGTTTTTGTTCCTTTGAAGATATGCCGCCACCTAAAGGTGTTCTTTCACTTCGCGCGGCTTCTATGTCTATGTGATCGTTTTGCTTTTGCTTATTTTAACGAAGATATGGCTTCTTTTCTTCTTTTTGGTGTCACAGAACTTCCGGGGTTTTACTATGACGCTGAGAAGAACAGGTATTTCCCCATTAAAGGCCCGATACCCGGCACTACTCGTTCTTCTTCTTCTAAGCCCGGTCCTAAAAAATCAACCCCAAAGTCCACTCAGGTATATATGTATATATGCACTTTCATACACTTGATGAGGATTCTCTTTACTATTCTCTTAATGGCTTTATCTATGATTTGCTAGACACCTCGAAATAAGATGAATTCTTAAGAAAGCAACATGGTGCTTAGGGAAATTAGAAATATCTAAGGGGTGAGGAAAGGCTTGAGGGTTGTTGGGGTTGTAAACATTTTGGTCAAGTAAAGTAGTTCGAGGTTAGGGAGTAATTGATACTTTAACCAAGTCCCCCCTTTTTTTTCCTTGTTTTTCCTATTAAGTTGTATTTGATATCATGGTTGATGATTATTTTCTATTTGAGATCTATGATTGCCTCCTAGCGGCTGGGTTGGTGAGGTGGACTGCATTTATAAAACTCTTGTATTTATAAGGAGGCCTAGAATCATGTGCAGGTTATGGATCGGTGTTAGTGACAATGATTTATTTTAATGAAAATGAATGTTCTCTTACTGCCTGTCTTTGAATGTTTTTAATCTATATTATACATACTGATTAATGAGTCATTTTCATTACAGGAAAGGGGCTCATGTAGGAAGATCAGAAGAACATCTAAACTGCTTTATGCTAGGGAGTTAAATGGTAATATTATTAACTCGTACAAAAGGAAATGTAACTTCAAGGAGGAATTCCAAAAGATGCGAGCATCACAACCTGTGGTATGTTTCTTCAATAAGATCTTCCTGTATAATTCCAAATGTTTAACTTGCTTTTGCATAAGCTTTATATACCAAAGTCTATTATACGTACATTTAGCAAGTGATAACTATTAACTATGGCAAGCCTTGATGGTGATGAGGAACCAAGGAATGGGAGGTGGTTGTTCCTTCCTTGAATTTCAAAACAAATCAACCTTTGAATTTACACTTTTATTGCTTAATGTTTCCAAAATCAAAATGGTGTTATACTGTTATTTCCATTGCAGGTTTGGAAATACCGGGGAACAGAGAGGATTGGCATTAGTGCTTTGGAACAATTACGCATTGATGTACAGACTTTAGAGGGTCAGACTAAACATGATGTTTTATTGATAGGCAACTTAACTGGCTCATTGAGGTAACTTCCATTCTCATCTGTTCTTTTTATGTTTAGCCTTAGATAGAGTCTCGAAGAAAATAAAAGAAGTGAATTATACTATATGCCCACTAATTATAAAGTGGGTCAGATAAGGTAGAACACTGAATGGAAAACTGCAACTTAGTTTTGAGCGCCATTTTAGATTTCTTTCAAGAATTGTTGCCCTTTTATTTTTTTGTTAAACCACGGGTTTCTCTCGCCTATCCGTGTAATGGTTTAGGCGAAGACTAATCCTATTCGGGCTAGGAGTGAACAATTAAAACCTTTCCAACAATGTTGACTCTAAGGATCGAGCCTTGGTCCTCTCATCTGGGGTGCAACTTGCTTATCACTACACCAAACAATTGTTGGTTAAATTGTTACTCTTTTAGAAACGACAATTTGGTAAATATTTTTGTATTGAATTGTATGATTCAAAGATACTACGAGAAATAGCTTGAATATATGTCTATACTCTATAGCATATCATTGTATATTAAAAGCAGAAATTGATCCCAATTAGGGCCATTTTTTCACATTCTTCTTTTTTGGGCCATGATTATAGCAATAACACAGGATAAAAAACAAAATTGGATAACCTTTTTTACAATTTTGCACTTGAATTTCAAAAATATGCTGACACCTGTATTAATTTTTTTAGCTGTGATGTATACCGTTGATACTTGATAATATTTGCTAGTTATTGCCTTTGAAGCTTGGTGCTTGCAGTTTTTCTGAAGTTGGAAATGTTGGGCAATATTTTGATGGAGTAAAATGGATGCCAGTTTGTGTGAGGAATTATGTTAAGGGGGAAAAAGGTGAGCATGATCAAGTGCCAGGGCCAGTTTTTAAACGTAATGGTGCTTCCCTGATAATGTCTTCCACTATATCTAGTATAAGATTGCGTCCAAATTGCTCTTCTCATGCTGTTGATGATGATCCTAGTGTTGCGCATGCATTGTATCCTATATGCTTTTTTAATGGTCTTCTCTTTCATTACTCCATAGTCACTTAACAACTTATTTGTTCTCTATTTGGTTTCTACATTCGTATGGTCTAGTTCATTGTTTACATATCTGTATAATCTATTACATCATAGCTAATGGAACATCATGTGCTACACATAGTCAGGATATTGTTAAATTGAAGGATCTTAACATGAAAATACAGATTTACTACTTTGGGATCTGATGCATCAGGCGGATCAGTATATATTATTGGCCTTGTGGAACCACTAGATCTTGGTTCAGGTATACTGAACACGTGGAGCAGACTGCAGGAGGTTGCGTCCTTCAAGTGTACCCTTTGGACAGCAGAATATGATATTAACAGACAACGAGCTGTAATTGGCAAGTTATTTCTCCTCTATCCCTATAATATTCTTTCTCTGTCAAAGGCATACAGATACCTGTGCTCATTCCCATGCAAGTATGTGTCCCATTTGTTCTCTTATTAGCACTTCTCTTCAACGTAGTTGAGTTTTGATTATAGGTTTAGTAGACAATCAATTTTGAGTAAGCACTGGCATAAGCTCAACCTTTTGCTAATTAGCATGATTCAATTATAATGGGAACACGATGATTGGTTCAATTTAGTGTATGAACTCGATCATTTAGAAGCTTTTACCCCATTTCAGTGAAGACATTTACTATGTATTTCAGCCCATTAGATTTTTCAATATACATATGGTTCCAAGTCAGTAAATGGCCTGTTCTGTTTCTGTCTCCATTCTGGCTTTGCTGTTCCACTTATTTTGAAGGTAAAATTATAAAAAATGAGCTCTTGTAAATTATTACCTCCTGAAAGTCTTAATTGGAGGGTAGCTAGCTGGTAGTGAATATGGCAATTGTGATATACCTTACTGCTATTGGTTCTGCAATGAATTTTGACTTTACGGGATTTTATTTTTCTCCCTTATAGAAAATTGATTTTAGTGTTCTGAAGATTTTCATTTGTATCTTTCACAGGTACCAGTATGGGAGCTGCTTCTGTGGATTTGCAAACCGGGATGGCCTCATGGTTTTTACGTTGCAAAAGTGATGTTTTTGCCCAACAAATTGTTAACTCTGTAAGTTAACTTTAATCACTCATGAAAAACTGCGTCATGTACCACTGTTAATCATTTATATTTCTATAATCAAATATATTTTCACCTGAAAAAAAGCTGACATTTCAACCATATCTTTATGAAAATGTTATTGAATTTCTAAATACATGAATATGCACTAATATATGCTAACTAAAATGGTTAGGTACATTATGGCAAGCATTTTACTATTTATACCATCAGTAATTTGCTGTTTGTGTTTTCTTATTGAGTACATTAGAGAGAATGGAGAATTATATAGGTTATTTTCTTAAGTACTCAATTGAGAAATATGATACATGTTGGCTAGTGAAACTTTAACTTTTACAACCTTTTGTCGTAAAGATCATTTCATTGCTTTTCGTCCATGTATATTTGCTGCAGGGAAATGTGATGTTATGTGGATTGAGAAATGGGACAATTGTCACAGTAGATCTTCGTGAGAAAAGAGGTCATTTTTCTAGTAGACTTATCACGCACAGGATACCATATAATACGGGTTTGGATAAAAAAGTTGGCAGTTCTAGTAAAGAATGGTTCAAGGTATACTCTTTATCTTTTTATTTTTAATTAAAGTAAGGAATTATGGGGAGAAACAGCAGATTTTAGGAAACAATAGAAGTGAAAATTAAAATAATCTTGTGTTTGAAGTAAAACGTGATTGCTAAAGCATCCAAGGGTTACTTTAAGAAATAAGAACTTCCAGATGTGATTACAGAGGTAACTATCCATAAGATCTGAGAAGTGTTCTTGAGATACCAGGGAAACTATGTTGGTGATGGTCGATGAGCCTGTGATTCTGAAGTTTTCTTGAGATATAAACCAAGAAGTTTTCTTTCTCATATTTCTACTCTCTCTTCCCTCTCATTTACTTTTCTTTTACTAGCCCTACATCAGATTTTGTTTTAAAATCTTTGGCTAATGGCAGTCACTAACTGAACATGGATGTGCATTGTTGTTGATAAGCTTAAGCTGCTCTTCTTTTGTAGCTCACTGGAGACATACATCCTTCTCATACCATTAGAATGCCTTCGGCTATATCTTGGTAAGTCACTTTTGCCATGCCACTGGTCTATTTGACTTAGATATTTCTTGAATTGAATTTTTTTGATATTGACAAGCTATTTTTTGTAATTTCTTTTGTGAACTTGAAACTAGTTTGGTGTCCCTTCAGTTTGATGATCAGTACTTCTTGGCAAGCTCTATGGATGGATCGGTGAGTTTATATTTTATGGAGACTGTTGCCTGATGCTGATACTTCTTCATTTTATTTGTGTCTTGTATGGCATTGAATGCTAGTTTTTTGCAGCAGTATTGCATTAGTTATCTGTTTGGATTTACTCTTATAAATTGCTTCTTTATGTTCCTTGACTTTTTTAGCTCTTATGGATGATCTTACTTTGTTGCTGGAAATTTTTGCCCTATTCCATATTTCCTTGTTACCCAACGGACAAATTTGAAATTTAGATTATTCAGGCTCTTGTGATTTGCTCTTTAAAGTTTTTGTTCACATTCCATGAAGTAATTCTATTCCTTTGTCAAAGTTTTCCTGGAAAGTGTTTGATCCTTGTAAAGTAAAGGCCTTGTTTAGAGAGTGCTACTCAATAGAATTAATACAAGTAATTCATTTTAGACTCAAAGATGTGTTTTAATAGCTCTAAGACGATGAGCCATCTTTTTTGCATTTTGTGGTGGCTAAGGATATATGGAATAGGTTATTTGGTTTTTGCATGAAAGTAGGGTTTTGTCCATGCCATTTACAGATATTTCTAGATATCAAGTTTGCGGTTTTGGGAGAGATAATGAGCATACATTTTTTTTTGTTTCTTGGCAATCAGCTATCTTTGTGAGATTGTGGTGTTTTCGGATGGAGCAAAATGCTAGTTTATTTAATAATATTTTTCCTCTGCGTCTTTGCAAAAGCATTGTTCTTGGATTATTTTGTCTTGGTATTTTATTGTGCTTGGATAGGATCATTTGTCCTT
This sequence comes from Chamaecrista fasciculata, assembly GCA_003254925.1. NCBI lineage: Eukaryota > Viridiplantae > Streptophyta > Magnoliopsida > Fabales > Fabaceae > Chamaecrista > Chamaecrista fasciculata. Next base: position 7,570 of record QANZ01052808.1, on the reverse strand, counting down.
TTTTTGTTTTGTTTCTGGTGATCCATTTTTGTATTAGTCCTTTGGATTTATTTTCAAACCTTAAGGGTTTGTTAAAAAAAGAAATATTTGGGTTGGGATCAATATGAAATGAAAAATATACTTTTTTAAGACCCAAGTAGTTCTTTTTTACCTTTTTCTTTATTTACTAACCATTTGATCAATAGAGCACTGCAACCAAAAAAGAATTAAGGGTTACTGCTAATAGTTAACACTTAACAGTAAAAATTGGCATGGTTAGTGCAAGAGCCAAGCAACAAAAGAATATTTTAATTCTCTCTTAACATTACATATACTTTTTGTTTCAAAAAAAAAACATCACATATACTTTCAAAATAAAGCTCAAATTGGTAAAATGAGAACTAAACTGGTCTGTCCTTGTGACATCATGGAAGCCATGTTAAAACTAGCCTACTTCACGCAAGGATACCCCTGTATCAAACTATACCTTATTTATTATGAATCTGTTTTAGAAGTTCATCTTTCTTAATTCCAAGGTCCTGGATTGAATGACCAATGACGGAATTATGTGCATAAACCAAGTTATTGAAATGGTAGAGGGAAAACATCATTAAAATTATTTGCTAGACGTTAGGTAGCTAAATATTTTCTATTTGCAAAGGAGATCTGAGAACTTATTTCTAAAATGACCATTTACTTTTATTCAGGTGAAACTCTATGATCATCGCCTACTCCAGAGGGGTGCTGTTCAATCTTATGAAGGGCATGTAAATTCCCATACTCGTATACATCTCGGGGTTGATCCTGCAGAGAGATTTGTTATGTCAGGTGAATGCTACTTCAGTGATGTCATATTAGTGCTGTTCAATCATAAATGTTTGAGAATTCTGATAGAAACCATCCCAGGTGGACAGGATTGCAATTTACGGCTATGGAGTATCAAATCTGGTGAATTGCTTTTCGAGGATAAGTTCACTAATAGAGTTCTTTCAACTGTATGCTATCAAACATGTAGAAATTCCAAAAATGGTACGCCTTTTTCCTCGAGTTTAAACTCCAGAATCAAATATGTATTTGGTCCATTATGTTTCATAAGAGTTTTGGTTGGTCCCCCTAGGTCCAGTTCCAATGTAGGCAATGTTGCTCTCATTTTCTACATAAAGTTCTAATTTTTCTCTTTGGTTATATCTCTCTAGTCTCACCAAAAAGTTAGTACTAAATTTAACAATTTATTGGCATGGACGCTAAGCTTAATTTACCGGAACAACTAAATAAGTAATGTGTTAAGTCATCATGTTGTTAGGCTTGTCATTAAAATTGGGCTAAAATGAAAAAGAAAAAAACCTTGAACTTTGGTAACTATGCAAAAAAAAACTCCCTAAACTTTGAAAAGTGACGAAAAACCTTGTGAATTTTGAATTTTGTGCTAATTACTCCTTTTATTAAAATTTTCATTGAAAAAATCATTTTTTTTAGTTTTTTTGTTACTATTAATTACCATGATAGTTAGTTAATTTTTAGCTTGGATCTACTTTAATTGTAACAATAATCATAAATTACAAAAAAAAATTGATTTTTTGAATAAAAATCTAACAAAAGAAGTTATTTGCATAAAATCAAAAGTTTAGGAGGTATTTTGTACATGAATAATGTGACATTGTGACTATTGAAACAGCAAAATTGACTGTTTTTCTTGGTTTTTGTTCTTTTTGGGATTTAATTGAAACTTTTTGATAGAAACTATATCTAAGCCTGCCTTTAGGCGTGGTTTATTTGGTGCCATTTGATGAACTTCACTGTTTGATTGTAGGTTATATGGCACAGAAGGGAAACCAATACATGAATGACTATTCTCTGGGTGCATGGTTTGGATCAGACGGAGGACTATTTTATACGCAATGGTTTTGACTTTTGATATATATAGAGTAAACTACTAAATTGGTCCCTGGATTATTGACTTGCTGACAGATTGGTCCCCGAATTTAGGAAATTGACAAATAGGTCCCCGAGTTTTTCTAACGAGTCAAATAGGTCCCCAAATTTTTCTAACATTTGTCAAATAGGTCCTTCTGTGCATGTTATTCGGGGACTTATTTGACTAACGTTAGAAAAATTCGGGGACCTATTTGACTCGTTAGAGAAATTTGGGGACCTAATTGTCAATTTTCTAAATTCGGGGACCAATCTGTCAGCGAGCCAATAATCCAGGGACCAATTTGATAGTTTACTTGATATATATATATATATGTTATAATACTGATGTAAATTAATATTTTATCTATTATATAGGATTTTCTTATTTTGTACTCTGCAAGTTCCTTGATTATGGCCGTGAAAATTTCTTCCTATACTTAGTTTTAGAAATTTAAAAAGTACAAGTCTTTTGTCATCTCCAACATGAATTTACAAAATGGTGATGTAGCATGTTAAATGAAGCTGATTTGATTTAAGACGGATAAATCTTTATTATTTCTCATTTGCATTAAAATGTTTTTTTTCTATACTAACTTTTGTACACATTCTATCCTATTATGTTCTTTCAATTTTTCAACTTTTTTAATAAATATTTCGTTCACGATAAAAAGGGGCAAAGTTATTCTTGTGGTTTGAGAATTTGTTGATAAATGGAGTTTGAGACAATGTTGGAAATAATGATATTGTAGTGGACCCTATAGTGTGACAGAATGTAGCATTATAGGGATGGGAAATTGTCTTGTCCCCGAAGAATTTTGTGGGGATTGCTTCAACCAATTTATTCAAGTAGTTTTATAATTATATATACGATTATTTAAATATATTTGAATATATTTTTGTTATTTTGAATTTTCATTTTTAGATTAAGATTTTGTATATAAAATAAACTAGTAATATCATGGTTGGAGCAGTGGTAATATTAAGGAAATGTCTAATTTACTAATGTTGCATATATAATATAGTAATTGAACTAATTTAATATGTTTAAATAAATAGTATAATATATAAATTTAAATATATATGTAAGAAGAAATTTATTTCTTTGTAAATCTTGATAAAAAAATTATAAATTATAATATCTATTTATAACATATGATATATGTGTCTGTATTTTTCTATACAATTATGTGTTTGACACCGTGACAATCCTTTAATGAAATGTCGTCCTTTATAGTTTTTAAATCACTTGATTAAGATTTACAAATTGTGGTGAGTAAATCGATTTCACAGTTGAAGGCAGTACTCATGGCTATTCCCTTTGATGATTTTTTTTGGTAATATATTCCCTTTGATGATTGAAGATTAATATTGAGGGATCCGATTCTCTCTCTTTTAAGTCTATCTTCCTTTCTTTCCCTTTCATTTAATCTGTAGCGTCTAACTCATCCAGTTTTTCACAAAAAGGCCATGCCTCTCCTCATCCTGAAACCAATGTTGTCAGAATTGGACAGTCCAATTGATTCAACCGGCAACTGAATACAAGAGCGAGTGGGTTCAACCAAAAACCAAACTGACATTTGGACCAGATTGAACCGGAAATAACCGAAAAAAAACCGGAGAACCGGGTCCAATCGTCAAACCGCCCAAAAAATCGGTGGTTCACCCAATTTTTTTTTTTTAAATAAAAAAAAATTGATTAAAAATAATAAGAAGGCAAAGTGGAGGCCTTCATTCATCTTTTATCTTTCTTTTTCATTTGTTCTTTTAATATTTAAAAAAAATAAATGACTAATTATATTAAAAATAATTATTTGTATCATTATAGAGGATTTATATTTAATATATTAAAAATAATTATTTATTGCATCATCTGATCTGATCGATGGTTCGATCGATTCGACCAATCAGACCGTGAACCAAACACTAGTTCGAGTCTTCGTTCGGTTTTAACAACATTGACCGAAACATAAGTGAAAGTGCATGTTTCACCTATTAATTTATTGTTGGCCAAAAGTATTTTGATATCTCAAAATATGAAGCTAGTTTCAATCGTACTTGACAAGTTCTTTTGGGTCAATTATACTTTTAATTTGGGAAACAATTGACTTAAATATAAAACATTAGGAATACAATTGATTCAAATATGAAACATTGAGAGTATAATTAACTTTGATGATACAACTAAAACTGACTCTATACTTTAGGGGTACTAATAGTGCTTCTGCCTTTTTTGTTAGAGTAAATTAACAATTTCATCCTTGACAGATTACCAAGCTGACAACTCAGTCCCTAAAAAATTAAGGTTAAATTGCCCTTTTGGTCCCATAAATTTGGCAAATGTCTCAATTTGGTCCCATAACTTTTTTTGTTGCAATTTTGGTCCCATAACTTCTGAAAACGTCCCACTGGTCCCAAGATGATTTCCATCTATTTTCTGTCGTTAAAGATGATCTGGCATATTGAGTTGAATGATGACATGGCAAAATGGCTGAAGTGGATTTAACGACAGGTAATGGATGGAAATCAGCTTGGGACTAACGGTGAGACGTTTTCAAAAGTTATGAGACCAAAATTGCAACAAAAAATGTTATGGGACCAAATTGAGACCTTTGCCAAAGTTATGGGACCAAAATTGTAACATAAAAAGTTATAAGACCAAATTGAGATCTTTGCCAAAATTATGGGACCAAAAGTACACTTTTGCCTTTTAAATATACATTTAGTCTTTGAAAGATCAAAACAGTTTACTTTTAAATCTCAGAAAGATTAAGGGTAAATTACACTTTAGTATCTTGTGGTATTCTCCATTAACATTTTGGTACCCTTTGGAGCTATTTTGAAATTTTAACTATAACAATTTTGCAAAAATTACATATTGACCCCAAAAAATTTTCAGAAAATTACAAATAAGTCCCTAAATACATATTATCTAGGGACTAAAATGAAATCTTTAAATTTTTTGGGGTCAATATTTAATTTTTGCAAAATTTGTTATGGTTAAAATTACAAAATAGCTCCCAAGGGTACCAAAGTGTTAATAGAAAATACCACAGGATACCAAAGTGTCATGTTTCAAACCACATGGTACCAAAGTGAAATAGGGTCAAACCACAAGGTACCAAAGTGTAATTTACCCAAGAATTTTTTAGAAAATAATTATTAAATTTTGAAAAATAAATTTAGTTTTCTTGATTAAAACTCAGACATTTTGAATTGGCTTAAAAACTGTTTGTTGTTGCAAAAACAAATTTGGATAAATGCCTTTAACTGAATCGTAGAAATGAACAACATTGCTTTCCTTCATCATTTCTAAAACTAGCTAATAAATTATGTGTGCAACCTAGTTAGTTCAATGTCCTCATCTTTGTTTCTGTTTTCTTTGCTAGCAATATTAACAGTTCCCACCATATATATATATATATAATCATGGAATACCAATATCATCCATCATCAATTAAGGATTCCAAAAGCAAAAGAAATGGAAAATTCTTCAGCAATGTTGTTGTTGGCTTTCTTCTTTATTGCACACCAATTCCTCATAGCATATGCTCATGCTAAACATCCCTTGGTACCAGCCGTGTATGTTTTTGGTGATTCAAATGTAGATTCCGGAAACAACAATCATCTAAATACAATAGCAAATGCAAATAGATGGCCTTATGGTATTGATTTTAACAATATAACAGATTGACACACCAATGGTAAAAATGGAGCCGATTTTACTGGTGAGTTTCTTAATTATTCAAATCTAATCAGTTGCTCATACTAGACAAATACAATCGTGAATCAAGAAAATATAATACTTATAATGTTTATCAATATATTTTCAGCTATTTTTCTGGGATTACCAATGCCACCACCGTACTTGAACCTCTCTGATTATGAAAGAAGTCAAATAACAACTGGAATAAACTATGCATCAGGAGCATGTGGAATCTTAAGCACAAGTAGAGTAGTAAGAGTCTGAACCTTCTCAAAAATATTAATCTGATGTTGCATTTTCTTTAGAAAATAAATGTTTTGTGTTATTAATAATATTTTTAGTCCCTAACAACTTCTTACTTTATGTTGAAGGGAGAATGCTTATCTCTATTGAAACAAATTCAATATTTCACCTTAACTGCAACAAAGGATCTTCCAAGAGCAATTCCAGATCAAAAGAAATTGCAACAACACTTAGCCGAATCCATATACCTTATGTATATTGGAGTAAATGATTATAGTAATGTTTCAAACAATCACATCATGGACGACTTTGTCACTCCTGAAGATTTTGCAGATTACCTCCTTGATGAAATCACAAAACATATCAAGGTTCATTCTACTCTTTTCTATAATGTCATATGATATAGAGGTTTAAGCTAAGTTTAACACAATCTATAGGTTATCTTTATGGAGAATATGACATTTTTCTTTTCTTTTGAAATCTTTGATAGACACTTTACGATCTTGGAGCTAGAAAGTTTGTGGTGTTTGGGATTTCTAAATGCAAGCCATTTAATTATACACAAACATGTGAATCAAGATACTATGATGACAAGCTTCCCGGAAGGTTACTAGACTTACAAGCCAAACTCGTTGGATCATTATTTACAATATTTGATAAATACATCGTATACAAGAAAATATTCGACAATCATGCAAAATATGGTAAGTAAGTTTATTTGAAGTCTATTCTTATATAAAATAAATTTATTTTGTAATTTTCAAAGAACAAAAAAAAGGAAAAGATCTTGATTATGAATTCTTACATGTGCAGGAATCACAAACATAAATGAACCTTGTTACATAGAAGGAATGCCTATTTGTCCTGATAGATCAAAGTACCATTTGTTTGATAGATTTAAACATCTAACTGAAGTCTCACATGAGATTGCTACAAAGAATTGCTTTTATGGAAAAGGATGCTCTCCTTACACTCTTCTAGACTTGGCCAAGGCACCTATCAAACATCACCGATGACTGAAGGAAGATGATTAATATGTCCATTGTAGTGTTAAGTTATTTAAAAATTGTTTGTGAGAATTAAACATTTATGAATACTTGTAAAGAATTAAAATACATATATATCTTTGTATACTACTAATTAATGTTGCTTTTAATTGGAGCTGTTGTGAAATTCAAATTCCCCTCTTTCAATATTGTAATTGGGACTTTAATAGAAAAAGCGAGGCCAAAGAAAACTTGTGTAAATGTACACTTATTTGCATAGTATAAAAACTCGGATCGGACCGGACGGGTTGAACCGGAACCCGGTGAACCGGACGCCAAGAGGATCCGGGTGACCCCTTTGGATCGTTTTACACTCAACCCGGAAATAAACCGGTTAAACCGCCGAGTTCCGTTAAAAAGTCGTCACCGCGGCTCGTTGTTAACCCGGTTCAACATTTTTAAAAAAGAAAACTGCAAAGAGAAACAAGATGAAGAACGATGCACTTTCGAAGTCAGATCTTAATCCTTGCTTGATTCGTATTGCTTCTATGAGACTGCCGACGATTCTGTGAGGAAGATTGGTGTGTCGAACCACCTGATTGAAGTGCAAGAGAGTTGAGATTGAGAGAGAAATATGAGAAACAGAGAAAGGTGTTTAGTGTTTGACTTTGGATATTTAATATGATTATTATTTTTTTAATAAAGATCTTTGGCATTTAATTATGTTAATTCTTCTTTTCTCATA
>QANZ01052805.1:0-10709 GCA_003254925.1 Chamaecrista fasciculata | reverse complement strand
TGCACCTGATAATATTAGTACATCCCAATCAATCTTGAGAATCAAGAACAGTTCTTGATCATTCAAGAATCATAGATAGAGTTCCCGTATTCACTTGGGAAGAAGTGAAGGAGGCTAGCACCTAGGCATCTGCCAAACTGCTCGTGTGGATCACCGGTAGAGGAAGCACACTCGGAGTGGACTTCTCAAATTCGCGACCACGATAAGTCACCGATTGAAATATAGGTAAACATCTTTACTTTCCTGGTATAAATATAATTAGTGGATCCTGGAAGGAATCACAGAGTTAGCATATTTAATAAGTTTTTTTTTATTTTCTTCCGTTGCGCTCCCTCTGTGATTTCCCAACAGTTTGTTGCCTACTGGAGATGCTACACCAAAGTTTGCTCAACTTTATATACATGATACCGACAATGAAATATCAAACAGAATTGCTACTCATGGGTAATATATCTTTTTCTATTTTAATATTATTATTCTGTTTTATTTTCTTGATTTTCTAATTTCATTTTTTTTATTTGTTCAGTAATAGAGGTGAACATGGAGAAATTGATCGTGATATTGTTAGTGAATTAAAGAACATGCTTGACTCTTGCAATCCTCTTGTGCAAGTTTTCAGAATGGTGAAAGACAGAGTTAATACTTCTTCAACTGACAAACTTAAGCTACGTTTAGTGAAGGATCGCAAGACTGATGGACGTACTTGCTATTTACCAACTACGTTAGAGATTGCTGTTCTCATTGTTGGTGACATAGAAAATCTTGAAAAAAATAGACATCATTGTTGAGGAGCATTGTGGGATGTTCACACAAATGAATGAACTTCATCCTTTATATCTCGCACTACAATATCCTCTGTTTTTTCCCTATGGAGAGGATGGCTACAGAGAGAACATTTTATTAAGTGAATTGTCTTTGAGAACAAGTAGGAAAAGGCAAACTCTCAGCATGAGAGAATTCTTTTGTTTTCGTTTACAAGAACGGCTTAATGAAGCACACACAATTCTAATGGCCCTTAATTTGTTTCAACAGTTTATTGTTGATGCATTCACCATGATAGAGTCACAGAGGTTAAATTGGTTTCGCTTTAATCAAGACAAATTGAGGATTGACATTTATAAGGGTCTTGTTGATGCTATTGTTAGAGGTGATATAGACCCTTCTTCCCAAGGGAAACGCATTATTCTGCCTTCATCTTTTACTGGAGGAGTTAGATACAAGTTTCAAAATTTTCAAGATGCTATGACAATATATCAAAAGAAAGGTTATCCTAACATTTTCATTACTTTTACTTGCAATCCAAAATGGCCAGAGATTGTTAAATTCACAAGTGAAAGAGGACTGAAACCATCAGATCGTCCAGACATGTTATGTCGAGTTTTCAAGATAAAACTTGACAAATTAATTGATGATTTGATGAAAGATAAGTACTTCGAGAGGGTTGTAGCATGTAAGTGAATTCAATGTATAATTCCATATTTTGACACCAATACAAAATTTTAATATTTTATTTGTTCCAATTATCTAATTGTATGTTATAAATCTATTAAATTTAATATTTTCTTATGTTTTCAATTTCATATTTGCAGTGATTTACAACATCGAATTTCAAAAGTGTGGGTTGCCCCATGCTCACATTGTGGTGTTCTTGCATCCTGAAGATACTTATAACACTCCAGAGGAAATTGACTCCATAATTTCAGTTGAAATCCCTGACAAAAATACTTATCCCACACTTCATGAAGATGTACTAAATTACATGCTTCATGGACCATGCGGAATTGCTTTCAAATCTGCTCCGTGTATGATAGATGGGATTTGTACCAAACATTTTCCTAAACATTTTGTGGAGAAAACAATGATTGATGAAGAAGGATTTCCTCAATACAGAAGAAGGGACAATGGTGTCTCAGTGGATAAGAATGGAGTTCCTCTTGACAATAGGTATGCGGTTCCCTACAATTCTAGGTTGTTGTCAAAATACAAGGCTCATATCAATGTTGAATATTGTAATCAGCATAAGTCAATCAAATATTTATTCAAATATGTTAACAAAGGAGAAGATAGAGTGACTGCTGAGTTTTATTCAAATATCAACAAAGAGGGTAAAGAGGTTGTGGATGAAATTAAGACCTACTATGATTGTCGTTATGTTTCTGCATGTGAAGCTGCTTGGAGGCTATTTTCATTTGATTTGAACTATAGAACTCCTTCAGTAGAGCGTCTTTCATTTCATCTTCCTAGAGAGCAACCTGTTGTTTTTCGTGATGATGAACCTATTGATTCTGTTGTACACAGAAGCAGCTTCAGGAAATCTATGTTCACAGCTTGGTTTGAAGCAAACAGAATCTATAAAGAGGCTAAGGACCTTACATATTCTGACTTTCCAACCCATTTCACTTACAATAGAGATTCACAAACGAGGTTCTGGTGAATTGTACTATTTGAGAATCTTGCTTAATATTTGTAAGGCTCCTAAATCTTATAAAGATATAAGAACTGTAGATGGGAAGCCCTATGGAACATTCAGAGAAACATTTTATCAATTAGGATTGTTGGATGATGACAAAGAGTACATTGATGGAATCTGTGAGGCAAGCCACTGGGCATCTGCGAACTACTTGAGACGTTTATTTGTCACATTGTTGTTCTCAAACAGCTTAAGCAGCCCTCATTCCATTTGGGAGAAAACATGGCAGTATCTTTCTGAAGATATATTATATAGGCAGAGGATAATGCCCAATCATCAAGGTAAATCTTTTATGTTATCTACTACTTTAATTTTTTTTCTTAAAATTCTTTTATACTCATTTATTTCGTCTTAAGTCAATTTAAATATTCATAAAGTTAAGTAGTTTATCTTTTGTTATTTCCTATCAGGTCTTCAGTTAAGTGACAGACGGATACAAAATTAAGCTCTGATTGAAATAAACAAGATGTTACTTTCTTCTGGCAGAAGTCTTAAAGACTATCCTTCCATGCCTATTCCAGAAGAATCTGTTTGTGTTAACAGGTCTAACAGATTGATTGTTGATGAATAATGTTATAATCAGATTTCTTTGTCTTCAGAGCATGAAGGTTTAATGATGAAACTAATAGATGAACAGAGAAACATATATGATGCCATTATGAATTCAGTTGAAGTTAATCTGGGTGGTTTATTCTTTCTATATGGTTTTGGAGGTTATGGGAAAAGTTTTGTATGGAATACATTGTCTACTGCATTAAGATCCAAAGGCCATATAGTTCTAAATGTTGCTTCCAGCGGCATTGCATCTTTACTTCTTCCTGGAGGAAGAACACTCAAGGTTTGCCATTCCTATTGATATCAATAAATCCTTTATTTGTAATATTAAGCAAAGATTTGATTTAGCAGAGTTGCTTTCCCAAACGAAACTCATAATATGGGATGAGGCTCCAATGGCAAACAAACACTGTTTTTAAGCTTTGGATCGCACTGCGTGATATTCTCAGGTTTTCAAATCCTCTGAGTAATGATTTGCCATTTGGAGGAAAAGTTTTTGTGTTTGGTGGTGACTTCAAGCAGATTTTGCCTGTCATTCCTAAGAGTTCTAGACAAGACATTGTAAATGAATCATTAAACTCTTCCTATTTGTGGTCTCATTGTAAGGTTTTGACATTAACAAAGAACATGAGTCTTCAAGTTCAATCATCCTATGAAGAGATAAATGAAATAAGAGAGTTCTCTTATTGGATTCTTTATGTTGGTAATGGTACAGTGGGTGGTGATAATGATGGCTATGCAGAAATTGAAATTCCTGAAGATCTTCTAATTAAAGAAGCAGTCGATCCTATTAGGGCAATTGTTGATATCACATATCCAGACTTTCTAGATAATCTAAATTCGTCTACCTATTTCCAGGATAGAGCAATTTTGTGCCCTACATTAGATGTCGTTGATTCAATTAATGATTTCATGCTATCTATGCTCCCTGGAGATGAGGTCACATACTTGAGCTCGGATAGCATATGTAAATCAGACATGAATGTTCAATCTGCAGATGATGTTTATACACCTGAAATTCTCAATTCTTTAAGATGCTCAGGTATTCCAAATCATGTGTTAAAGCTTAAAGTTGGGTGTCCTATTATGTGGTTGAGGAATTTGGACAGATCAATGGGCCTATGTAATGGTAGCAGATTAATTTTGACTAAGTTGAGGAAGCATGTTGTTGAAGCAAAGATTATAACTGGTGATAAAATTGGAGAGAAGGTGTTAATTCCCTGTACAGTCATGACTCCTTCCAATTCTAGCTTGCCTTTCAAATTCCAACGTAGGCAATTCCCTATTTGTCTATATTTTGCAATGTCAGTAAATAAGAGCCAAGGCCAATCTCTTTCCACAGTGGGTCTATACTTATCTAGACCAGTGTTTACTCATGGGCAGTTATATTCTGCTATATCTAGAGTCAAAAGAAGGAAGGGTCTCAAGATAATAATATGTGACAAGGATGGCAACATCTTCAACAAGACTACAAATGTTGTCTTCAAGGAGGTTTTTAGAAATCTGACCTGACTTTCACAGGTTTGATATTTTTTCCCCATCTTAATTTTTTGGCAATATTTTTTCTGTTCACAAGTATTTGAACTACTTTTTTCTATTTCAATATCCTTATATCTTTTAATTGGTACGAATGAAATTCCAAAACAATATATCAGCAAAAAGTAAAAACTTCAAGCAAAAGTATTAAAACTTCTATATTTTTTTTTCTCTTTTGGTCATAATCCATTGATAGTTTTACTGCTATTAAAATTTATCATGTTCAGAACATGATACAGATTACAATAGAACCACTCAGATCTATCTAATATAGTATGATTTGGAAATATTTCAAATTTTATTGACAAATACTTACTTCTTTTTCCTGCTTTCAATTACTGCCTTGCTATGATCTATTTTGATGAAACACACCATAGTCTGCAGTAAGTCTCCTATTTCTCTCAGATTTGAACAAAACTCGACTGAAACAGAGAGAACTTGATCAAATTGATATCATGAACTATATAAGAAATATCATCTACTATATAATTAGAGTTACTGTAATAAAGAGAAGCTACCACATTGGTTGAAAGTTAAATGCACTGAAAAAATTTACATCATAAATTAGATACATGTTCAAACAATATACACTAAGTGCTCAAAGACTAAAAAATGGATCCATTTCTTTATAAAAACATCCAATTTTCGAAATGTATCTGATATTCATCTAACAATCTTTACTAAAATATGTTCATATGTAGGTTGCGATTTTGCTCAAGAAACTAATCTACAAATCCGAGCAGACCAATGCGAGAAGTCGAATGCTTAAATATGTTGATAAGATTCGTACTTACCTTAAATGACAGATGAATGCGAGCAGATCTGCCTCCAGTGTTTCTTCTCCATAGCTCGCATTTCTATTCTGCCATGAATTTGGGTTCAGTATTTCTTCTCCATAGCTCGCAACTAGGGTTTTTTTTTCGCAGTGTTCAGCTCCACATTCTGAAGATGAAGACATAACCGTTGAATGATGAAGAAGGATTGGTCGTTTGTAGCTAACGGTAACCAATACCTTAGTGAAGCTTTTGAGTTATGATTGAAATTACATTTTGCTCCATATAATTTCTGAATTCTTATGTTTCAGTCCTTAAAATTGTTTTGTTTGTTTTTTACTTCATGTTTTGGTTATATTTTTTTGGGTCACCGCAGATATGTTATTTACAATGTGGTCCTTAATGGGTCTGCTAATGATTTTATTTTGTATTCCTTATTCTATTTTATTCAATTTTGATCCATCAAGTTTTGAAAATGCGGAAAAAAAAAACTCATATTGCACCTTTTTTTAATTTTACAAAAAAGAATATGAAATATTTCATCGATCGTATGACTAATATACTTTTTTAATACTAACATATTGTCAGCAAAAATAAACAAATTTTTATATTTAACAAGAAAAGTAACTCAAGTTATGATGTCATTTTGATGAAACAAAAGATTGTATGAGAATCAAAATTATTTATAACTATAACAATTATGTAGTAATAAAAAATACAATGTCGCACCATGATTACTTTAGTATATAAAATAAATGTACAATATTAACCTTTGTTTATCACCATTTAGTTATAAAATTTTTTAGTCTATATATAATATTATATATCGGATAAACTTAAGACTCAACCGTGGAATTCCACGGGGTTAAGACTAGTTACTATTATAGATATAGATATTCGATTCTGGCCAAAAAAAAATAGATATAGATATCCGAACTCTATTATCAAGAGAGTTAAATTTAGGTAATTTCTTATATTTATGTGAGAATTTCTTTGCATATAAGAAAAATTTTTACATATAATTAATTATAATAGAAAAATTAAAAATATATTTTTATATAATTAATCATAGAAAAGAGGTCATATAAATTAAATTTATGATTGAATTAGAAAATTTTTATAATAAACATATAAGAAATTTTACTTAAAAATTTTTTAATATTAATAAAAATCATCTAAATCGATTTAAGATTTTGTCACACTTAAAGCACCAATCACAATTTTTTCGTCAAATTATATTTATTCATTTTTAAGCATGACTAATTATTAGTAATCTTATTTATTTTTAATTATAGCAAAGCGAAAAATTTACCTGTCGTTTTCTATAATTACTTTTAGGTCAAAGTGCAATTTCATCCCTTATATTTTGATCAAGTTGCCAAAGCAACTTATTATCTTTTTTTTTTTTTATCTTTCGTCTCACATCTTTACAAAAAGCTCAACGTTAGTCTCACCTCNGATCGGATGACTCAATAAATAATTATTTTTAATATATTAAATATAAATACTATATATTTTTTGTTTGTGGTTTAAGAGATGCATTTAATTTATTACTAAATACATTTTTTCATCTAAATAATATAATTTTTCTCTCCACTACTAAAGATTATAGATTAAATGCATTTTTTCAAGCAAGTGAATGGACTTAATGTATCTTAAACAAGATCTAATAAGTCATAAATTCATAATAGTTAATTAAATTTAACATTTCGACCCTCAAATTTCAAGTTCAACACAAAATAGAGGAAGAGGACCAAATAAGAAAATGAATAGAGTGCATAAGCAAAAAAAAAATTGAGATTAAAAAAAAAAAAAAAAATAGTTGGACCGCCGGTTCGGTCCAGCGGTTCGATCCCGGTTCGTCGGTTTTGTCCGGTTAAAACCGGTTCAATCTGGTCCAACCGACAGTTTGGTTTTTTTGGTCGAACCCACTCGCTTTCACATTCGGTTGGCGGTCGAACCGTCCGGTCCGGTCCGGTTCTGACAACACTGCTCTCAACGACAGAATGTGGTCATATATCTCTCGTTTTAAGTTCGATTGCAACTTTTGATGAGTCATTTCTTTGTATAATTTGGATCGTTAGTAAACAAGGTCAAATTGGACTCCAAAAGTGAGCTGCTTGTTTTATAGTAAAAAAGAAAATTTAGTCATATCTCTTTCGTTTTAAGTCTGATTGTGATAATTTAGAGCTATGTGTTACTCTTGACGAGTCCTTTTTCTGTCCAATTGGAGTCGTTGGCAAATGAGGTCAAATCAAGTCTGAAAGTAGTTCTGGAACCGAAAAAATGAAAAATCATGGAAAACCACTTTGGAGCCCAATTTGACCTCATTTGCTAACAGTCTCAACTGAGTAAAAAAAAAAAACTTGTCAAAAGCAACACGTAGCTCCAAACTCGTTGCAATCAGATTTGAAATGAGAGATATATAACAAACTTTGTTCGTTTAACTATAAATGAGTGGCCCACTTTCGAAGCCTAATTGAACCTTGTTTGTTGCGACCTCAACTGGACAAAGAAATGACTCGTCAAGAATAACATGTGTCTCCAAACTCGTCACAATTGAACCTAAAATGAGAAAGATATGGTCATATTCAATTATTATGACCAATGAGTAAAACTTTTATAAAAAATATAAGACCAAAATCACAAAAAAAAAAAAAGAAAAGAAAAATATGAGACCAAAATAGCAACTTATCCTAAATATAAGAGATCAAAAATGCACTTTAGCCTTAAGCTCGTCACATCAGTATGTCATATCAGCGTTAATGGAGGAAAAATGACAAAATGGAAGTTAGACCATAGTGCAAAAAACCAGACCGGGCATTGACCCGGTGGAAGGCTCGAGTTACTGGTTCAATGGTTCAACTGTTGGGTCACTGGTTCAACCGGTTGAGCCGGTTTACTTAAAAAATACATTTTTAAATATACATATTCATCAAATACACATTAATATCTTATAATAATTTAAATATAAAGTAAAAATTAAACACTTTGGTACTCTTTGGAGCTATTTTACAATTTTAACCATAACAAATTTTGTAAAAACTACATATTGACCCCAAAATTTTTTAAAGTTTTTATTTTAGTCCCTAGATAATATGTATCCAGGGACCAATTTGTAATTTTTTGAAATTTTTTGGGGTCAATATGTAATTTTTGCAAAATTTGTCGAGTCAAGCCGGTTCAACTGGTGACTAGCCAGGTCAAATGCATAACGGTATTTTGTTTCTTCCGGACCGGTCTAGTGTCCGATTCACCGGTTGAACGCCCGGTCCAGTCCGATTTTTGTACTATGAGTTAGACTAACGATAGAATTTTTTGCAAAAATATAAAAAAATAATAATAATTTGATTTGCAATCAGACCAAAATACAAGGGCCAAAAATTACTCATTGATCTTATTTTTGAGTTTTCATGGATATCTTTTATCTTATAATACAAGTATACAACAATATCAACAACGTGCCGTATCATTGAACTTAATCATGAAGGTGATCCAGATTCAAGATGGGTGGTATATCTGGAGGCACACGTGTTAAGAGATTAGCTAGAACCCATTGAAAATATTAGGTCACGTTGTTCTTCAAAATTGGCTAATTAAATACTAATGTACCATTAACTTGTAAAACATGTTATTTACTTTTCTGATTATTATATATATAGTTTATCGGTCTGGCATTTAGTAAAATAATAATCTTCAAGCTTATTTTTATATTACTCACAACTGCATGAGATCGTTTTTCATGCTCATTTAATTTTAAAACATGATAGATTGTTGTATACTATATGCACAGGTTGTACAACTATATATCATTTTAGACCTCAAATTATGAGGTAAGTTTCATTTTTGTTTTAAAATTCTTTTTTATTCTATTTTAATCCTCAAACTTCCATATTTGTTCTACCATTAATGTGATTTCATATGATTTCTACCGTTAATTCTAATCTGAACGTACAATTGAAATGGATCACTTCTCTCTCATATGTGTCATAATAATTATGTAAGTGGACAAAGATCAGAGTGAAAAGAAATGTTCACTATTTGAAAGAAAAAATCAACTAAAAATTTATCTCCAATTTAT
The DNA here is from genome assembly GCA_003254925.1 of Chamaecrista fasciculata. Taxonomy (NCBI): domain Eukaryota; kingdom Viridiplantae; phylum Streptophyta; class Magnoliopsida; order Fabales; family Fabaceae; genus Chamaecrista; species Chamaecrista fasciculata. The sequence continues at coordinate 1,294 of QANZ01052805.1, read as the reverse complement.
GACTAAAGATGAAAAAATTTTCTTTCTTTTTTTGTCAATTTACTTAGGCAAAATACCATTTCGTGCCCCTAACATTTGCGGTGATTTTCAGTTATGCCCCTAACGTTTCATTTTTGTCAGTTGTGCCCCCAATGTGAAACGTTAGTTTCAATTATGCCCCCAATTTCAATCATCCACAAAAAAAAATGGTTTTTCACACGATTTGAGCTCGGTTTTGATATGATTTTATATGGGTTTTAATTTTCGGACATCACAAACTTGATTCCTTGGATCAATTTCAAAGATTAAGCTCAAAATAGCCACAAATCCGTAGAAGATCGAACTCGATGAACCCCCAAAAGGACCAAAACGAAATGAAGCAAAACGAAGCATTTTTCTCAAAATTTCCATGTGCAAAATGATCCTTAGGAGCCGAAAATGAGTACTCATAAACTCATTTATCAAAACAAACTAAAATGAACACAGATCGAAGCTCAAAAGTTCCGAAAAACGGTATACTAACGAGGATTGGGGCCTAATTGAAACTAACGTTTCATATTGGGGGCACAACTGACACAAATGAAACTTTAGGGGCATAACTGAAAATCACCGCAAACGTTAGGGGCACGAAAGGATGTTTTGCCATTTACTTATTATGACAAATATAAGAGAGAAATGATTCATCTCAGCTATCCAGATTAGAAATAATGGCAGAAACTAGAGAAAATCACATTTTGGGGACTAAAATGGAGCAAATTTGAAAATTGAGAACCAAAATAGAACAAAAAATAATTTTAGGACAAAAATAAAATTGATCTCAAAGTTCAAGGACCAAAATGACATTTTGACCTATATATATAATTGTAACCAAAACTTGATTAAATATATTAATTGTGTAAAAGGCACAGTTCAATGTTGGTGTTAAAAAAACTAAAAAAGAGTGAAAAATTAAATTCCATAACTTAATAATTATACATGATGGAACCACTTATAGTAATAATCTTCTAATTAATGATTAAGAGGGTAGCTAATACATTTTTAATGACTCTAAACTTGCATTATTCAAAGCATAACGGAAATCAATAAATGTAGAATTTTAATTGGACATAGATTTGCCAAATCAAGAATCAGGATTCCCTATCATTGTCTCCTTACTGCGTTTGCAACTATAGTTTATTAATTGTCCACCATGTTAGCTTAGGAAATCATAATTAGGCTCTACCACGTGAAATTTGAATTATTCCAATTAATAGTAGAAATTAGAAAAACCTAGGCCAAAGTGCAATATTGGTCCTATAAGTTTGCATGAGTTCCC
>QANZ01052803.1:0-15065 GCA_003254925.1 Chamaecrista fasciculata | reverse complement strand
TATATATTATTAATTTTTGTTGTTATTTTCAACCTCTCCACAAGTCCACATCTTTCTATCAAATTATAATCACATGTTAGATGGATTTATTCAAAGAAAAGAAAAATACACAAACTTTTTGAGAAACTCTATATATTACTTTTTAGTTTTAGTTTTCTGTTTTTTTTATAAATGTTAATTATTTAGTCTCTAAAATATTTTTTATACAGACTAAATAGATTATGTTTGTTAAAAAAATCAAGGACAAAAAGTATATTTTTAATATCTAAGTATTAAATTATAATTTGGAGATAAATTTAATGATTAAAAAATATATTTTATCTTACTATTTTTTTTTGTATATTTTTTATAATTAAATCATTTAAACTTTTTCGTTACCAAAAATTAACTCATACTCTTAGATTCCATATGATATATAATATTGGAGAAGAATAAGATTGTTGTGGAATTAAGTACGACATCCAAATGTTACCATTCATATATAATCTTTATTCATTGACAATATTATCAAGTTCCAATTTTAGCAAAATAAATTAATTTGATTCTTTAAATTTGTTTAGAGATTTGGTAATATTAATTTGATTAAATTAATCAATTAGACTAAACATAACTTTAAATTTGCATTAAATGATCATAACTTTTGCAAATGATTTGGGTTTCTTTACTTTTGCAAATGATCATAACTTTTGCAAATGATCATAACTTTAATCAATTAGACTAAATTTGATTAAATTAAACTCTAAATATGTGCCCTAAGGGTTTTTCTAAGAGGGTAATATTATATTTAAAAAAAAAGTTATGATCATTTAATGCAAATGATTTGGGTTTCTTTACTTTTGCAACTTTCAAAGGCATATTAGATGCCCTTAAACATTCCCTATATTCATATATAGGATTAAGGGTGTGTTTGGTTTAACAATATAAACTCATTACAATTTCATTATCCCTATTTTCATTACATAACTTAAGCTACAGTGCTATATAGGTGTTTGTTTTCCAATTATAAAGTCATTACAAAAATATCACTTCATTTATTACACTTAGCCGAACACGATCTCCACCAGCGAGAGTGGTGGAAACCGGGATTTGCGGAGCAAGGCAATCGTGGGTGATTGCGTGTCGCGTTATAGGGCAGGTGCCAGCGGACTAGAGAACGTGGGTGTGACTAAGTTCGTGGCCCACGATCTCCAGTGAGGATGGAGACCGAAAATTGCGGAGCAAGGCAATCGTGGGTGGTTGCGTCAAGCCAGGGGCGGACGTCGTAATCTAGGATGGATCACGGTCGCCCCAAAATGTGCGGAGAGGCATTCGAGTGGTTCGAGTGCGCCGGGAAGAGTTTGGAGGGGAGAGGAGGCCTGGAGCTAAGGCCTACTAGGCGTACGCCCAAATAGTGATGTATCAATAATCAAAAACAAATTAGTGAATTGGAATGATGGACTTTGGTTATAAAAAATCCCAATCAAAATTAGCTAATCTCATTATTTTTATCTATTTGATTTTTTGTTTTTGTTTTCTTTTTTTTTTAGAACAAATGAATATAAAAAATAACTTATCANATATAAAAAAAAACAACATCGAAACCATGCTCTGATACCACTGAAAGGTTTCGAGCGTACCTTGAATGTTGATTCGAGATACCCACACGAGATACCGGTCACGATGACGAACTCGGAATCACGTTTCACAGCAAATAACACTATCTCCAAGAGAGCAAAACTGAGACTGAAAACCAGAGTATTCTCCTCCTTTGAATACCTTCACACACGCTTCCTTCTTTTTTCAAGAAAAAAGAAACTGCCTCACTTGAGTAAAAAATGAAGTCACGTACCTTCCTTTTTTCTCTCCACCTTCCATATAAAATGGAAGTTACTCAACGTGTGTGTGTGGGTTTTTAATATTTTTATATTAATAAAAATATTAATGAGATTTATCAAATGAAAATGATATCTTTTAATCACAAAAGATTCTGATTCATACCCAAATAAATCTCAACTGCCTTTCATGATCCTCACAAAAATAATTAATTAATTAAATTAATTAATCCTCTCAATAATAATAATAAAATATTATTATTTGGATCAAATCTGATTGGGTCCAATCCACCAAGGGTGGACCCATATCCCAACACAAACAATAAAAAGAAACTAAATAAAAAAGGAAAGAACACAAGCCGAAAAAAAAGAAAGAGAGAAAAGGTAATAAATTAAAACACATTAATATATATAATATAGTGAATGAAGAAGAAAAAGAGAAGAGAAAACGAGAGTGAGAGAGAGAAGAAAGTGGGAGAGAGAAGCCACGGTCACAGTGAGTGCTTGAGTGGGAAGAGAGTGGGGTTAAAATTACAGTTTGTATCTCAAAGTTCCCCTCTCTCACATTCAGGTCCCTTCACCTTTTGCCAGAAGGACTAAAACACAAACATAGAAAGAAAACATGGGTTCACAGTAGAATATCGACCTGAGGACCAAGTGAGAATTGGAAAAAGTGCAGAATGACCTCTGAGAGTTTGTTTTTTTACAAATCTTCACATGTCTTTAAGATTGTCTTATTTAGGTCCCGTTTTAAATGCACTTTAGTCCCAAAAGTGATTAGTCATTATATTTTAGTCCCTGGCCTCAAGAACAAAAACACAAAGAACACACAGAAAAACCTCAAACTGCTACATTTTACTCCTTTTCCACTATCTGTATTTTCGTTTCCTTCTCTCCAAAACAAAGTCGAAGCCCCCATTTTTATAGACATATATGGTGTGAAAGAGTAGAAGCGAGTGATAGGGACGTGATAGAGACGACTTCGATTTAGTCCTCCTTAAAGTCGATGGCTTTCGATTTAGCAGGGAGAAAAGAGGTCGAATTCTTGAGCGCTTAGAGCATACAAAAGCATGGTCATCTCTGTTAATAGAATTGTTAGAGATGCGTGATAGAGATGACGACATAGCAAGGACCAAATTGAGCATTGTGTGGGAGAATGGAGAAGGAAACGTGATGGTCAGATGCAAAGATGAGAGATGCGGCTGACCTGGTTGTATGATGTGAGATAAGAATAGAGCTAGGGTTTCCTTGCATTACAAAGACGAAAATACCCTTATGAAATCCTCCTTCTTAAAAAAGAAACTTTCCTTATCCTCTTATTTACACAATGCCATTTTACTTTCTTTTTTACTTATTTTTATATTCTTTCCTTTCGTTTCNAGAAAGAGAGAGCTAGAGAGAGAAACGTGGGCCCCACAAGTATTTTCTCTCTCTAACTCTCTCTTTCTCTCTCTACACTGCAGTGCATTTGCACTGCAGTGGATCCAGTTCCGGGAGCTGACACGTAAGTTCAATTCGGGCCGACTGTTTTGCTTTTGTGATGAGCAAATCTCAGTCGTTGATCTGCAATTTTGAAAATCAAATGGTTATTGAAATTTTTTATGGCTGGTGCGAATTAGTGGCAAGAGAAAAAATTGGCCACATGTCATCGGCTAGTTGCGAGTGAGAAAACCAAATTCATTATACTCGCCAAAACTGAATGACACGTGTGGACTCAAAATCATCAATTGTTTAAGTATAAGATAAGATAAGATAAGATACTCCCCCAATATATATGCTTTTTATGGTAAATACACACAGACCAGTAAAATGATTAATTTATCTCAAATGAATAGAAAATGAGATTAAAAGACTAAATTGCCCTCATTAAATTACTCCTAGTTACTCTCACTAATTCAATAACTTTGACTTGTAATAGGGATAGAATGGTAAAAAAAAATAATTAATGCTCTATTGATTATGTAAAACATATATTTTAGGACAAAAGAAATCTTCCAACAAAGCAAATATTATGGGACAAGGGAGTATATACGGAGTTTATGATTTTAAAAATTTATTGCATATATTGACTTGGCGCCATGTATATAGTAATAAGTCAAAGATTAGGAAGCATGGACACTGACACGGACACGGGACACGACACGGATACGGACACAGCGACACGCTAAACTCTCAAAATTACGCGACACGACACGGTATATATTTATATATATAAATAATTAAATATTCATAATTTTTAATAAAAAATTTAAAAATTACAAGTTTTATTCATAATATATGTTATATGTATTATTATTTTCTTTTATATGTCATGTTAAAGTCACAAAAAAGTTGATTTATATTCTAAAATTTATGAATATGTGTCGTGTCAGTGTAATACGGGTGTCGGGCACTGATACATGATACATGTCCGACATGGCGACACGCTCTCAAAATGAAGTGTCCATGCTTCTTAACTCATTTAGAGACAGTGGAAAACGTGAAATATTTATGAGGTAGAAAACAACAATAACATCGTTTGTTATCTGACAAATTTGGTTTGTTTAATACTTTAATTTAATCCACATGACATGACGCGTGGGGTCAACTCTCAACCACATTGTTGGCCAAAAAAAAAAACTCTCAACGACATTAACACTTTGTTCAATCAATGAATTCAATACAACCACAACCTACTGTCCTACTCCTATCATTCAAAATGCCCATTTTTCTTTGAGTAATTTAGCAACATTTCCTTTTTATTTTAGAGTATAATTAAAATATTATTTTTTATTAATTAAATATTAATGACTAAAGTGTTCACATTTGTAAAACATAAGAACCATGTTTTAGGCGTATGAAGTCAAAATCATGATTTTAACAATTATAAAGACTACCCCCTCTATTCCAAAATATTTGCTTTGTTGAAGAATTTTTTTAGTCCCAAAATATATGATGTTTTATAAAAACAAGAGAGCATTAATTATTTTTTTAACTATTTTATCCCTATTAAAAGTCAAAGATATTGAATTAGTGAGAATAAGTATGAGTAATTTAATGAGGACAATTTAGTCTTTTAATCTTATTTTCTCTTCATTATAAATAAATTAATCATTTCATTGGTCTGTGTGTATTTATCTTAAAAAGCAGGTATTTTGGGACAGTGGGAGTAAATACTTATTTTTTTGTTTTTACTGAAAATAGTTTGTTGGAGTGGTTGGCGAACTGCAATATAGGTAAGAGAACTCATATTTTATCCCTAGAGTCAACATTGTTGAAATGACTCAAACTGTTTCGCTACTTAACCCGAATATTATTAGTCTTCGCTTACACCGTGAGAAAAATCCATAGTTTGACAAAAAAAAAATACTTATTTCTGGACATTGATACAGAGATTACTATTGTTTTAGCTACTCATTTTTCAGTAATTGAATTGAGTATTGAAACTTTGAGATTTAAATTTTACACAAATCTCAAAGAAATTTCCCTATACATTGTTTTCTTTTGAGTGATTTGACTTTATAAGTTTGTTTGACAACCAATCAAAATATCAATATTTAAAGGTGTTTATAAATTTTATTTTTTGGATTCAGGTCCAAATTTAAAAATTTATTCAAAGAAATATATGAGTTCAAGTTTTAATATATAAGAAAATATAATATTTAAATTTTGTGAGTAGATAAACTGTATAGTAAAATAAAATGTTAAATATTTATATGTTTAAGTAAATTTTTTTGGGTTGCCCAAGGTATCCTCAGCTCGAAAGGTTAATGACTAATCATTCGCGGATCTATACTCTATGTTTAAGTAATTTAGTGATGCGTTTATATTTATAATTTAGTTTTTACTTTAATAATTATAAATATAACTCTTTGATAGAAAAGTTTTATATTACTACAAAAAAATCATTTATTTTAAAGTTTTTTTCTTTTACAAAAAGACATAATATCTTACTTATATCCTACTCACTATGAGTGTCCAATGAATCACACTCATCCGTTAACTTGCAAAAATTAACCCAACCTACTAATTCGGATTGTGCTAACAAGTTGCTTTGAGATTTACAACCAACTAGTTTGGATTGTGCTAACAAGTTGCTTTGAGATAGAAAATTTGAGTTTGATGTAATTTAGAATGGATTGCATATTTCAAAATTTATTATCCACTCAACCTAACTTAACTTTTCAATTTGTAAAAATAAAAAAGAATTATTTTTTATTTAGTTAAAATTATATTTTGATCTCTCAAATAATATATATTTTTTTAATTTAATCTCGTTATATATTTTTATTCTCAATTTAATTTCTCAAAAATAAATTGTCAAATATCAAATTGAGAAAATAAATTTTAATAGAGACTAANAAACAATTAAATATAAAGTAACTAAAAAATGATTATATATAAAAAATATAAATATAATTAAATAATTATATAGAAGATATTAAATTGAATGTAAAATATAAAAATTAAATAAATAATAGGGTATCGGATATCGGATACCCTAACTATCCATTCATTTCGGACGGATATAGGGTATCCGAAGGTAATATCCGTATCCGCCAATATCCAAAAAATATTTAATTTTCATTATCCATATCCTATCCGATATCCGATATCCGTCAGATACTGGATAATTTTTTTCTGACGGATATGGATGGGTACCCTAAATACCCTAAACCATTGTCATCCCTAGACTCAATCACTTGAAATCTCAAACACTTGTGATTCTTAGCTTTAAAAATAAATTCTACTAGAAATTAATAATATTTAAAAAAGCAGCCATTTGAGCTACATTCTAGGGAGAAGACCCAAATTTGATTCCTAGAGTCCACGTTGTTGGGAGGACTCTGGCCATGTCGTCTTTGAGACCCGAATGAGATTAGTCTTTACTTAAATCGTCATACAGGAGATACACGACTATAAAAAAATAAATTAGTCATTCATTTATTTGTGTTGCAACTTGCTTACACGTGGCTGAACTATGGTAGGCGCCACCATCGTCGTTGTCACGCGTCTGGTTTGGTCCAAAATGGTGATTGGAATGGATTGTTTATCAAACCCTAAACCTAAAGTTTCAATTCTATGTGCTGTCTTTCTATTACTCTATCTCTATCCAACGTACATCCTCTGCGGCCACGTGCATTATTCAATGTTTTCAGACTTATATCATTTAATTATTCACAAAAATGGTGCTTACTCCTTATATATATATAATCACCCACACCTATGAATTCAATTGCATCATACATAGGGATTTGAATTCCGAGATAGAGTTGTGTTCTACGACAATCTAGATTTTTCAACAAGCATTGGCTTTATTTAAGCTGAGCAGTGAGGAAGAAGTCATCATTTGGCGGGAGGCAAGCAATATCGTTACTCAAATCTCGATTCTTCGAAGGTGGGTTTCACTTTTTTTTTTTTTTTCCGGTCGAGCAATTTGATTATTTATTCCAAATGTGAATTTCTGGGATGAGTTCTTTTTTGCTGAAATAGGGTTTTCGTTTGTGTAGTGAGGGAAATTCCTGATTGTTGCAGAGAAAGGTACAGAGAGGCATGGCAATGGCTTGGAATATGGTGTTCTTCGTCGGAGAGAGACTTTGGATGGCTTTCCTTGGCTGGTTTTCCTTATGCCTTGAAATCCCTACACTTATTACACACCATTCTCATGACTAGTTTGAGTGGTTTTTGTGTTTGATGCATAGAGTGTTCTGACTTTTTTCACTGTATAACTTTGAAAAGAAAAGAAAAAGTTGATGTATTTGAATATTTGATGATTGATCAATTCAGAATAGCTAGAATTTGGCTTTAGATTGAGTGGTTGACGTGACTGGAATTTTTCCTAGGGAATTTGTTCTGAATTCAGAGTCTTCATGATTAATAACTACCCCATCTTCCATCAAATATATTCTTCTATTTGTTTTTGTACTGCTTTCTTTATCTTTCTTGTATTTGGCTACATCTTCATTCATGTAAGCATTGATGAATCATGAACTGGTCTGATTTTTCATTGTTAAATAGTACTGATACTCAATTAGAATTGGTAGATGTTAACACTTGAATAATATCAGCAAAATTTACATTAAAGATATTGAAAATTTGAACTGCAAGTTTCTTACTTTCTTTTCACTAAAAGTTTCCATTGTTACACTACAAATCAATCCAGCTTTAAGTGGCTTGCCTCCAAGAAGAGATTACATGTGAGGAGAAGGACTAGTTTGTAAATTGTGATGTATAATAGAGAAATACTGCCATCATGATCTTTTTCCTTCACGTGCTCCAGTCATTTAAATTGGTCAGTGAAATTCAATCTTTTGGTCAAACCTTGTTGCCGTAAGTGGATTTTTCGCCTACTCAATTTGAATCTAGTCTCCTCACTTAAGGCTATTGTAGAGTCAATGTAGATGTGGACTCACAGAATTTAAGGATTTAGACAATCTAAAACGCTTAGTAAATTGACAAACTCAATTTTGGGGAGCAATAGAACAATGAGTACAGAGCCTACTTGAATGGAATGTCATTTTCTCTTTCTCTGAAATTGTCCCTGTCAATTTCTTAAGAAATTAAGAACATACGACACCCAAGATAAAGGGAAATATGAAGCCACTTGAAATACAAATAGAATAGTATTGATAGAAAGTTCTGCAGGTAGAATAGCTTTATAATATTGGATTAGTATCAAGCAGTGCACAAGCTGTGTCCAGAAGGGAAAGAAAACTATAAACTATGTTGCATAATTCAGAGCTATTGCACAGAAGAAATCAAACCAGTGTCAAGATTCAGTGGTCAGACTAGGGTGGAATTGGGGTCAAGCTGATGAAAACTAATATATTTGTTTTTTGTTTTTTACTTAATATAATATAAAAATCTAAACATGTTAATACATATAAAAATAAGTTTAAATAAAATATAGTATATAAATTCAATAAATATAAATAAGTCTACATCATACTCAAACAAACTAAAAAAATACAGAATAATAATACAAAATAAATAAAAGCTTGAATTGGTCAAACGACCACTTGATTTTTCGGTTCTCATGACATGTTTTGAGGATTTTTCACAGTCGTTGCACTTGTGCAATCATCCTCACACAAAGTATCGCAACACAAAACAAAAGAAACCTCCACATGGTTCCATTCACGCTCTAAAACTAAATTCTCAAGCCCAGCCTTAGGAATCATTCATATCAGATCAAACAAAAACACATGTTAACTCCTCCATCAACGAGTTGACATCGTGGAAAAAGATTAGTTTTTCCATTGATTCAGACAAAAATGAGTGGCAGGGCTTTTGTGCCTTACTTCAATTACTGCACAGAAACATACAGTCATATCTGGGAATTTCTGTCTGATCCAAAAAGACACAGCATCCTGAGGAATAGTGGCCTAACCATTCTGGTGTCCTGATGTTTCATGCTATTGAAAACCTTGTGTTCCCATCCTCATGTAATGCTTGTTGCAAAAGATAGTAAGAACAATGTTTAAGTGAGTGTGTATAAGTAGACATTCATGCCATTTGGTTAACACCGCATTAGGTGTTTTTAACCCTTGGTATTTGGTAAAAAAGAAAAAACGAAGAATAATGTTTAAGTGAGTGTGTGTTGCTATGTGTTAATCAAGCAGGAACATTCTATGCTTGTTGAACATGGAAGCATAATTGAGATCCAGATCTTGTAATGGATCCTAAGAGATACACGATATCGTTGATTGCAAGATTTTATCAATTTCTATAGAACAGATAAATCATATTTATAAAAGCATAAAATGTTCAATATTTGTTGCATTTATGTAAAACATGTCATAAGTCATTGAACAATTGGTTTTAAAATAATTTTTTGTAAAACACCTTGGGAGTGATATTTATTTATATCATTCTTTGAAAAGGTAAAAGTTCAAGGCAAAATCATAAGATCCTAAGATCCACATGAGATTGTAAGATGGTAAAATTTAAATCTAGTTCTTAATAATTATGGAAGAATTCTTTTTCTAAGTGCTAACCAGTGAGGAAATCAAGGGAGGATTTACCTGACTCAGTAATGTCACAAGTCTGAGAACTTGAGGAGGGGCATTCCCTTGCTGTCAATTCTTTCAAGTTTGGTGAAATCCCTCTAACCTTTTAAGCCTTTTGCGATTTGTCAGTGTTAATCTCTGTAACCCAATAAGGTTTTTGAATGACAATGATAATTCTTCTATGCCACTATAATGCTTAAATTTCTGTTATTAAAGAATGTAAAGAAATTTAGAAAGAACAATCAAAAGCATATAGTGAAGCAATTTACTAATGTTTAAGTACTCTGCAAATCAGTTCATCATGATTGGTAGATGAGAGGAAAAAACAAAAGACGAAATAAAATAAAAATATTGAGAACGCACCTAGATTTCCAAGGAAAATGAAAATCTATGTGGTTGAGGGTTTGTCTTATTGATACAAATTTTTTTTTTACTTTCTCATTTTTTCCTTTTTTTTTTTGCTAGACATTATCTCCAATACTCCATGCTCATGTTCAAAACTAAAGCATATTTAAACCTTAAACCAACCAAGAAAAAGAGAAAGTCACATAAAGAAACAAGTTGAATAATCATTAGTTGCCTCACTGATAGTCCGAATGACAACAGTAAGATCACATTGAAAGGATTAATTATATTTTAAAAAAATACAGTTTAAGAGATTGAAGTGGTACTATATATTCTTAATTTTGTATATCCGTTAACCTTCTTTTCACCAAACTAAAAAAATTCAAAATTGATGCAATAGTGTCAAAAAGAGAATGTGAGCTAGATTCTTCTATTGAGAGGAGATTTAGCTGTTGAATAACCCTATTCTAATTTCTTAGACTGCTTGAAATCTTTAGTCAAACTTTGAAGCAAAAATATGACTGAATTTGGAGAAACTCATAAAAAGTAGTATTAAATCTCAAAGTGATTTAGTGACACTGACATGATTAATCCCCCCAAGTAAACTCTTCTTTGAATGACATATATGTTGGAATTGAAACTGTTTTGGGCAATAAAGAAGTTCCATTTTTTATGTTTTTCTGTATTCCGAACAAAACTTCAATTTTGACAGTTAAGTACACACATATGAAACTTCTGCTATGCAAACCTCATAGGAGAGGCCTTAATCAACAAATTCAATTATGACAGTTAAGGAAGAGCACATTCAACACTGCTCTTTCATTTTTTTTTTTTTGGTTAATCTCTGACAGAAGATAAAGTAAAGCTAATGTAAGATAGAAGCTTAGGTTTCAAAGTCCTGCTATCATTTTTTAAGTTTTGTTTTTTGAAAAAATATATTCGTTAACAATTAAGAAATTATAAGTAAAGTTTGATTGCTCCTTTAACCAAATTTATCAAGTTTGGAAGGGATCTTAAAATATAAAAGGCTACAGTCTCCAAATGATGTTCGTTAGAGGTATTTTAGTTTTGAATATTTAAAGATTAGGGAAGAAAAAGATGACACCACAATATATAGAGGTTCAGATTCAAAATTTGAATCTTACATCCTCTCCTCAAGCACAAAATCTGCTTGAGAGTTTTATAATCAATAGGTAATCACAATATAGTAAGAAATACACCACAATGTTCACAATTCTTATATCTCAAGAAAACTATTAATTACAAATCTATAGAGTAAAATCGAAGCAAACTTCTTGCTACTGGAGGCTTCACAAGCTTAATACAAGACAGCTAGCCAAATGTGAAGTAGTGTACAGAAAGAAATAAAAGCACTAAAGTTCAACTCAAACAATAATGGAGAGACTTTCTTGTTGGTGTTCAATGCTTTAGTTTAAGTCCCAAGTTCCTTTTGTTCCTCTTGTTGCTGATGCTGAATTTATGCACAAGAAAGGAAAACATCAACAAATGACATAAATTTGAGCTCTTGCACTTTGTTCATACAAAGGCAGAAGAATGAAGGGCCCTAAGTATAAACTGATATAATTAACTTGATAAGCCATTTTAATTAACAGAGACATTAGTTAGTTAACATTGTTGTGAGGAAAAAGGGATAAAAATCATTTCAGAATTAGGTTCAGTGATATATGATTGGCCATATTCATTCCCAGATATACATACAATATGAAATCTTAAAGTGATTTGACGACACTGAAATCATAAATCATAGTCGAGTATGCTGATATGAATGTTGGGGATGTGAGAGATTTTATGCCAATCTTGTCCTTTTTCCCTTTCGCATCGCTCCTTCAGCAATTGACTCCTTTTAATTGTTAAATGAGAAAGGGATATTGGAAAACCGTCAACCTCTGGAATGCTTTCCAAACTCAGAATTGGACAGCTCACAATCCTTAAGGATTGAAGAGAGTGGAGGTGGAGAAGACCCTTGTAGTTTATTTCTTTTAATTTCCAACAGCAAATGAATATCAGAGACTTGACATTAGGTGGCAGCAATCCTTCCTCAGGGAACGACTCCACATCAGCATCACCAACTGTAATTTCCTCCAGAGATAGGTGGTGGTGCAGATCCCAATCCTTGCGGGAAGCCATCACTTTGGGGCAATTCCAGATATGAAGAGAGCGTAGGGATGAATGCAAAGGATGATGTTGGTGAGGAAGCGATTCCATCTCTGCACTCTCATCTCTCAACCTCCTTCTTGACGCCTTTCGAACTGAACTCTCCAGATTAGGGCAGTCATTTAATACTAACTCTTTCAGAGACGGAAGATGCTGAGGCACTGACTTTCTCAACTTGGGACATCTGTATATACTCAGCTCTTCAAGACATGGGAAACTATTCTCCCCTTCTTCATCACCACCTATATTATTATTCCATTCTTCCCATTCTGCCATACCACTGAATCTTAAATATGTAAGGGATCTGAATGATGATGACCCATTCCCATAAAACTCTTCTCCGATCACCTTTACTCCATCAAATTTAGAAATCTCAAGTTTCTTGAGCAAAGGAAGCTGCCCCAGTGGTGGCAAATTAGTACAAGATCTGCAATTTGATAACCGTAAAGATACTACATTGGGCAAATGAAGACAATCGAACCATTTTGGGAATACCGTACCGACATAACCTTCAACTATCACCTCTTTAACGTCACAATTAGGCTCAAGAGCCTCCAATATGCGCTCTTGCTGTTCCTGCACACCCTTCAATATGCGCTCTTGCTGTTCCTGCTCAACCTCTTCATGACTTTCCAGCCAAGTCCATCTCAACTCTAATTTATCCAAATGCTTATCTATCATTCGCGCCTCTGTTGCTGTTGAAGGATCCATCACATTTTCCAACTTTGATATGACCAGTCTTCCCCTTATGCGATTTAGGGCCCCTAATTCCTTCAAATCATATCCTTTCTTCTCTCCCACAACAAATTGACTCATTGTTTCAAGCTGATTCATCTTTCCCATATCCTTCGGCATCTTCTCTAGGCCACTATCTTCCAAGTCAAGATGACACAAGTTCACGAGTTTTGCGAAATTGGATGGCAACTCAGTCAACTTCCTACAACCTTTCAATTTTAATGTTTGCAAATTTATCATCGAACATATTGACCTTGGCAACCCTTCAATTTCACTATCAGAAAGGTCTAGATAACGTAAATGCTTTAAATTGCCAATCTTACCAGTCAATTTTCTGGCATATCCATATTTATATCCAGGCAAAGATAATACCCGCATATATTTGAGGTGACTAAGTCTTGACACCAAATCAACCAATATATCTTCGTCGTGCCAAGACTCTCCCAATGAAACAAAGCTGCGAAGGTTGAGGAGGCACTTTGAAATATCTTCGAACTCTTTAACTTTGTCAACTTCGCTACTCAAAAAAGAAAAGTAACGGGCCTTTGGTGAAACATCTTTTTCTCGACCACCTTCAAACCCCAAATAGAACTCTCCAATCACAGATTTTGCTAAATCATTCACAAGGTCATGCATCACAAAGTAGTTTTTATAACTTTTTGATGGCTCAAAGAATGACCTTGACTTTAGATCATCAAAAACCTCGTTTCCCACTTCTGTCATGGTCTTCTTACCTTTCTTATTGGAATCCAGTAAGCCTTCTGCCATCCACCATTGGATTAAGACATCCTTGTCTATCTCGTAATCTTTAGAAAAGATGGAACAATACGCAAAACAAAGTTTAAGATTTGAAGATAGATAATGGTAGCTCAATCTTAAAGATGGGATTATATCGCTATCATCTGTAGATAACTCCCATATGTCACTGTTCAAAACCTCATTCCAATCATGAAGAGATTTCTTATTGTACAATAACCTTGCCAAAGTTTTTATGGCCAGGGGTAATCCTCCACACTTTTTAACAATTTCTCTACCAACTGAAACGAGATCTGGATCTGTATTATTGTGCCGTTGCTCATCGGTAAAAGCATTTCTTTCAAAGAGGCTCCAGCTATCATCATCCTCTAATTGCTTCAAATGATGCACATCTATAGATTGCATGATTTCTGCTACCTTTTCACTTCGAGTGGTTACAATAATTTTACTTCCTGAGGCTCCATACTTGAAAGGAACTTGCAAGGACGCCCATTTTTGACGATTCTGATTCCAGACATCATCAAGAACAAACAAGAACTTCTTCCCGGTCAATCTGTTCTTAAGTTCAAGTTGAAGATCATCATGAGAGCCTTCTGTTGAACCACCAAGTTTCTGAAGAATCCCTTTTGTAATTAGAGAAACATCAAATTCTTCAGAAACAGTCCACCAAACTCTGAGTTCAAACTGCTTCTCCATCCTTTGATCTTCATACAGAAGCCTCGCAAGGGTGGTCTTACCCATTCCCCCCATAGCAGTGATGGCAATCACATTCACAGGCTGATCGCCAGTGTGTGACAATAGCTTCTCTATCATGCTCTCTTTGTCACCGTATCTACCAAAAATGCTAGCCTCATCTTCTATTAAAGATGAAGTTGGCACTCTATTGGTCAGTTTACTGATCCCCCCAACTTGGGTGCTACCACCAAGGCCTGCCTTCAATCCTAGAATCTCATTTTGTTTGATGAGATATTCTAGGTTGTCAAGCACTTGTTGAAGCCTTGACTCAATTGTTTCGTCAAACAGATTAACAGTACGATTAAAGAAGCCTCGTACCTTTCTTGAAGCATTTTGAAATCCAGAAGACAGCTTCTGTAGTGAGGCCTCAGTAGCAATCTCATCCAAGAGGTCTCCAGCCTTGAAGACTTCATCTTTGAGATCATCAAGCCACTTCTTCACACTTGGGTTACTGTACTGCCTTTCCTCTGCATCTGCAATAACTTGATCCACAGAATTAAGGAGAATGTTGAGGCGTCTG
>QANZ01052791.1:2334-21435 GCA_003254925.1 Chamaecrista fasciculata | reverse complement strand
TTTTTTTTTTTTTCTATTTAATAATAGACACGCGTTTTTATTTTCAATGAATTTTGGATGGCGGTGACAATAAAGTTTATAGAATTTATGAGGACTTCTCTCTGAGTTCTGCCACAAGCAATTGTCTCTTTTTTGGGGTACAATATGTATCAAACAAAATTTTTTATAGTTTTCATTTTAGCCGCTAGATAATATGTATTTAGGGACTTGTTTGTAATTTTCTAAAAATATTAGGGGTTAATATGTAATTTTTGAAAAATTTGTTATGGTTAAAATTACAAAATAGCTCCAAAAGGGTACCAAAGTGTTAACGGAGAAACCACAGGGTACCAAAGTGTCACTTTTTAAACCACGGGGTACCAAAGTGAAATTTGACCAAACCACAAGTTAACAAAGTGTAATTTACCCTTTTTTTTTTCTATTTTGATAGACATTATTTGTTCTTTTATATGTGCTTTATGTATGGATGATTACAGGTAGAGTATATGTAGGGTACTATGATTCACAAACTCGGACCTGGAAATGAACGGGCATTAAAATCAATCTTCATCCCCATACCCGTTGGATAGTCTAATCCCTATACCCGGACCCAAACCTAGACTCGGAGATATTTTAAAATATTATTTTTTGTTAATATAAAATTTATTTTCTTCCAGACATTGCAAGAGTCATCAAACATCAAGTTTAAAACGAGATAGATTTGACTATATTCAATAGTTAGAGACCAATTATGAAATTTTTAAGAAATACCAAAACATAACAAAAAAATTATTAATGTCCAAAACAAAACTTTTAGATAAATATTAGGGACCCAAATAAAAATTTAGCCAAAAAAATATTTCGGCCCCTACCAACTAAAAATCATGACTCTACCATTGAGAACCACCATACTCAGACCCATTAAAGTTGGATCCGGATCCAAACCTAAACCTATAGAATAAAATTTCAAGCTCCCCCGCGAGTGTGGGTATTTTAATCATCCATAGCTTTGATAAAGAAAAGCCCAACCAAATTTCTATTTTCAATGAACCGAATATAATGGATGTGCTCAAAATAATAACAAACTCAATATTAATAACACTAACTATGGACTATGGACTAATATTGTCATGTCAAGATCGAGATCTTATTTTTTTTTTTGAATTACATCGAACAGTACAGAAAGGGAAAGACTAAAAAACAACTACATAAAACATTGGGTGCCAACAGTGTGAGAATCAGTCCACGACCATATCTCTTGGACGCTAATATTGTGCGAAGAGCTTGCAAGTTTCCATTGATTTTGAGTATCTGCAAGTAGTTGAAAAATGTCTTCTCTTATGGTCTGAACATAGCTTGGAGCTTGTCTTAATGTCCCTCCTTGCATGAATTGCTGATGGCAAATAAGGTAAGCTTGATTATTTCTGAGACTTGTGACCTGCAAAAGGAATTTCCTAAAACCTTCAAGGAAAGTATTAAACTTGGGCATATTTCCACTCTCACAATGGTAGAAAAGCAGGTAAGGAGTTTGATTGTCGAGACTGAACGCAACAAAAATATTTTTCTTGGTTTTTCTGGATCTGGTCCCTGCAAGAAGAATATCACCTGCTTTCCAGTAATAAGACTTGTGGAAAATCTTTTCCTTATTATAAGCCTTAGGGAGATAAAGTTCTTTGATCTCTTGCTGAGTGGCCTGATGAGATTTAATAGTTTTCTTCCACCTTTCAACAATTATCATGGGACTAGCTTCAGTCCGATCGAATAGCACCTCATTTCTGTGATTGTAAATCTCCCAGCAGAACCACAGCAAATACTCTAGAGGGCATTGACTGCTATTTGAAGTCTGGTAATTCATGAAGTTATATGCAAGCCATTCCGAGAACGTTATATCTCGAAGGGAATCACTTCGAAGGCCAATAGGAGAACTGAACCACGCAGCGCGAGTGAGGGAGCAGTGTAAAAATAGATGATCTTCATTTTCGATCTCATCACAGCCAAAAACACAATTTCCCCTGATTTGAAACTGCTTTTTAAGGAGATGAGCTCCTAAAGGTAGACTCTTGTTGAGGCATTTCCAGCTGAAGAGTTGGATTTTTGGATGGAGACTGATCCTCCAGAACCTATTCCAGTTAAAATTGGTGTTAGGACTATGGTTCTCCCCAGAATATCTTCTATGGATGTATGCCGCTTTAACGGAGTATTCTCCTTTGGGATCCATCTTCCAAAAAATTGAATCTTTAACATTTGTTCTAGAGGTGGGGATACTGAGAATTTTCCTCGAGGAGTCCTCATCAAACATGGTGTTGATTAAATTGTGATTCCATCTGGAGGAGTCAGTAAGAAGGTCTGAAACTTTTGTTACTCCTGCCTGCTCGTTAAGAGGTTGAAACCAGAGGTTTGTTCCAAGCTGAATACTCTGACCATTGCCTACTCTCCACTGGCAGTCTTTCACAACCTCTTCTACGGACCTGCAAATATTTCAAGCAAAAGGAGAAGCTTGAGCACCAATCTTGAATTTAAGATTCCTTTTATCATAGCAGTATTTTGCCATGAATACTTGTGACAAGATAGTGTTTTGTTCGTGAATTATTCTCCAGGCTTGTCTCCCAAGCAAAGCTTTGTTGAAGTCTAGGAATCTTCTTATACCCAATCCACCAAGAGATTTTGATTGGCAAACCTTGTCCCATGCAATCATGTGAGGAGTATTTTGGTTCTGGTGGTTTCCCCAAAAGAAATTGGCTACTAAGGCATCACATTTATGAGCTTCTTTAGCAGTTAGAGCAAAATAAGATAGATGGTATACAGGAAGAGTAGCAAGGACAGATTTGATCAGAATTATTCTGCTTGCTTGAGAAAGCAGTTTGGCCTTCCAACTAGCTAACTTCTTTTGCATAGTTTCGTAGATTAGCTCAAAAACTTTCCTGTCTCTTATGTTACCATCTATGTAGCTCCCTAGGTATTTGGAGAATTGGTCAACTTTCTTGAATTTGGAAGAGCGACAAATCATTTTCTTAAACCTATTAGGAGTATTGGGACTAAAAGACATGTCTGATTTATTAGGATTAACCACCAAACCTGAGGCGAGACCAAAAACTCTAAATATATCCTTGAACTTACTACAGGAGTCAAGGTCGGCCTTGAAGAAAAGAAGGATATCATCTGCATATATGAGATGGTTGATAGCTGGAGCAGTTCTAGAAACCTTGACCCCTTTCAGTGCGCCAGAAGTCTGGGCTTTAATCAACAAGCCTGAGAGAACATTCATGCAAATTATAAAAAAGGTAGGGAGATAGAGGATCACCCTGTCTAAGACCTACTTTAGGATATATGGGGTCTGTCAAATTGCCATTGATATTGATTCTGAAAGAGGCAGTAGACACGCACTGAGAAATCATTTTAATCCAGTGTGCAGGGAAGTTCATCTGCTGCATGACTTGAGAGATGAATTCCCAAGATATCCTATCATAAGCCTTATAGAGATCAATTTTAACCGCTGCCCAAAAAGTCTTTCCTTTTTTACACCTTCGAATGTATCTCAACACCTCATGGGCTATGAGGATATTGTCACTTATCAGGCGTCCCTTAGCAAACGCACTTTGATAAGGGGTAATAAGGTCTCCAAGAAGGTTTTGAAGTCTATTAGCCAGTGTCTTGGATATGACCTTGTAAGCTACGTTACAGAGGCTAATAGGTCTAAAATCTTTAAAACTCTCCTGGGTATCTCCTTTAGGGATTAACGTGATGATGGTTTGATTTAGTTCTTTAAGAAGATATCCCCTATTATGGAAGGATGCCACCATCTTAATCAAATCTTTACCCACCATTGGCCAATAATGTTGGAAGAATATTGCAGGGAGTCCATCTGGGCCAGGTGATTTATAACCATCAAGCTGGAAAAGAGCAGTTTCTATTTCCATATTGGTAAAAGGATTCTGAAGTATTTCCAGCTGATCAGAAGTCAATTGAAGGATGTTTGCATTCTCGATCAGCTCAGTGATCTCTGCACTGTTAATTCTTTCTTGAGGAATTGAGTAAAGTGATTGGAAATGTCTTGTTGCTTCCCTCCTAATCTCCTCATTACTGTACTTCCAATCTCCATTCTCCCCTTTAATTGCAATGATCCTAGAGCGAGTTCTTCTTTGCTTCACCACACTATGGAAGTATTTAGTGTTACGTTCTCCATTAATCATCCACATCTGCTTGGCTCTTTGAGCCCAGAAAATTTGTTCACAGTTCAGTAAAAATTGAAGTTTAGCCTGCATCCCTCTTTCCTTGTCCACTTTAATCTGATTGGGGTTCTTGGTAAGACAGTCTTGTAGTTCTGCAAGATCCTTTTCCGTTTCTTGAATCTGAGTCTTTAGGTTTCCGAAGTGGTTTTTGTTCCACCATTTAAGCTTACTGGATGTAATCTTTATCTTATTGATAAAATTAAAAGCAGTGGATCCCTGTGTATTGCTCGGGTTTTGCCACGTATCTTGCATAATTCTATCACAGTCTTGGTGTTGCAACCACATTGCCTCAAAGTGAAATCTTCTGTTTCTTTTGTCCTGGATTTCCTCCGTGTGAAGCAACATTGGAGCATGATCGGAACTGGCAATTGGCATAATTTCGATCCAGGATTGTTTGAAAAGATCTAACCAATGTTGATTACACCATCCCTGGTCAATCTTTTCATAAATCCTATCCTCCAGCTTCCTATTATTGCACCAAGTGTATAGGTTCCCTTTGGTCACAATTTCACATAAGTGCTTAGAGAACATCACGTTCAATGGTTTTGGATCTGGGGTAAATTTTGAACTTCCAGCCCACTTATCGCTATAGAAAAAGACATGGTTAAAGTCCCCAATTAATAACCACAGGTTTTGATCACCATTAATGGACTCAATGAAATTCCACAATTTGAATCTTTTATGCTTAACAGGAGGGCCGTATATATTCGAGAGGAGGATAACTTGATCAGAAGGCAGAGTAAAATACCCATGAATCCAGTACTTACTTTTTGAGATTAATTGAAACTTGAGATTAGCTCTCCAAAATACAGCGAGACCCCCACTTTTACCACTAGCATCTACATTACAAAAAGAAGAAAAACCGAAAGAAGAGCAAATACCTACTAACCTATCCGACCTACATTTAGTCTCCTGGAGACACAAAATATTAGGGTTACATTTCTGGCAAATGGCTCTAAGTCTATTTCTTGTCGAGGTTTTGCCAAGGCCTCGACAATTCCAGTTCAGGACTTTCATGAATCCTTTGGGGACTGTTTTGGTACAACCACCCCAAAACCCAGCGAACATCTCTGCATAAGCACCATCAGTTCTTCAAATCCAGCCTTCAAAGACTCATCTAAGTCCTGTTGCTCCTGTTCTTCATAGTTAGAATTAATTGTAGCATGTTCAGTCGTGTCCCAAACTGTAGAAGCTCTTTCCTCTGATCTGGCTCTCTTTGGGGATCCCTCTTCGCTTGACTCCCCAATATCTTCTATAAGAACACCCTTGCGCTTTCTTGGGGGCAGCAACACCTCCATCACCCAGAGTTTTTGCTTCTTTTTTTGTATTTCTGCCTCCTCCAAGCTTATATCATAATCCCAACGTCTTTTCTTCGCCTGTTCCGGATCCCCTGTCCTAGGCATCATATTGTTTGTGTCTTCGATTAGTTTCCATCCTCTGCTTTCAGCAAACTCTTTGATCGTGGCCATACAAATTTGACCAAAAGAAAATTCCTGGAATTGTCCACTTATAATATTCCACATGTTAATCGTGAATATTTGCGTGGTAGGCCGTACATGGTAGTGGTTTTCAGAAGTACTCCCAGGTTGTAAGTTTTGAATTAGACCACGATACCATTGTCTATCTTCTCTAGGGGGTAAAGGGGTGATTGTCCCCACAGTAGGAATGGCTTCGTCGTTATCACTAGCTTCATTCAACTCATTCTGTCTAGAGGATCCTCCAACTTCAAAAGTTGGGTTTTGTGATATTTCAGGGGATTTATAGAAGGAGTTTTCAAATAGCGTACACGAATTCTGCCAGAAGTAGTACTCTTCCATCGGGGTAAGAGTGTTATTCTCTCCAAAGATGGGGTAGGAGATAGGGTCCCATATTAACCTACCCGTTCCCATGACCATACTTCCTTCACATTCCATCCATGAGAGTGGAAAAAATTGTGGCATAGGATGGTCCTCATCCTCCACGAATTGGATAGTTTCTTGGAAAGGAAGAGGGAAAATACACTCAGGTGGGGATGTGTAATTGTTAATAGCTGAGTGGAAAAGCTCCGGATCCCGTTCCATTTCTTCCAATTCATCACGACTGATGATAGTCCGATTGTTAGTACCATCATCATTGTGAGTGAAATTCGGGGCTAAGGAATCAGCATTAGTCTCCGGTGGGATCTCCGGAACTTGCTGATCGTCTATATCATCTTCCATGTCTACAGAATTAACAGGAGAGAAATGAAATTCATGTTCCTCAGCCAGAGCTTCCAGGTTGTTGACATCCGCCATATCAATCTCCTCCTCCATGTCTTCCTCTTCATCAATTTCCACATAAGGCTCCAAAGGGAAATTTGGATGAGGTCCCTGTTGAATTTCATTATGGATCGGGTATTGTGCATGGTTGGCAAAATTGCCTTGTTCATCGAAAAATCCTACTGGGTCAAAAACATAGTCCAATATCGGTTGTCTTAACGGTCTAAGAACTTGCCCCTGGGGAAGTTCTCTTCTGGATATCCTCGTAGTTCTCCTATTTTCATTATTTAGGAAAGCTCTGGCTTCATTAACAAAATGGAAACGGGAAACAACAAAGCCAGTCTCCAGACCAATAAATTGATTAACCACATTCATTTGGTCATTTAATGCATCAGCTCTTCTCTGTTCAGACCATCTGCAGATAGGTGAAGTGTGGCCTATACGGCCACATCCATTACAAATTCTGAAGATTCTTTCATACCGACATTGAATCCAAAGTTGTCTATTATTGTCCGCATGTAAAATGAACCCCATGAGCAGTGGTTGTCGAACCGGTATTCTAACACGAACTCTCATGAAACGAAGATTCCTTGGGATACTAGGCTCCCAGTCCACATCCATTACTATTCCCAATATGTTCCCCAAGGCCCTTGCAATATCTGGAAGTTGAAATTCTAAAGGCAGGCCCCAGAGTTGCACCCAGACTGGGAATTCTGATATTTTATATTCTGTGAGGACCAAATTTGGTTCCCAAGGGGCACAATAGAACAGTCCTCCTTGCATTGCCCAAGGACCTTCGCGTTGAATGAAGTGGCGATCTTCATCATTATTGAAATGGATGATGAAGTTCTTCTTTGTTCCTCCCACCACCGTTGCTCTACCTCGAAGTTGCCAAAAAGCCTCTATCAAAGCTTGAAGACGGCGAGTAGAAAATTTCCGAGAATCAATGAAAGAGCCTACTAGACAATGACTCCAGAATCTCCTATAGTATTGAGCTCGGTTTGCGTTGATTCTGAACATTGGTCCTCGGGCAAGTCTCCGCCGAGGAGGGGATCTTGGGTGTATCGCATTTTCCATATCCTGAACTTCGTCAAGTTCGACTTCGGAATCCGATTCGCTGGAATCAGTCCAGTGAATCTCTCGGGGGTTTTCCATTTTGGATATAGTTTTAGGATTATGATACTGATTATTATGGGCTTTCTGAGTAAAAGGTGCTGGTTTGTAAGCTGCTTGAACAGCCATGACTAATTTATAGGAAAGTCTGGAGAAACCCAAGAGGTTCTACTGCTAGGTGCAACTAGAGCTATCACTGCTAAATTAATATAGGAAACTCTATGTAAAACTAAAACTCTAAATGGTAGCTAATAGGCCGAGATCAGAACGCTCAGGCTGCTACGAAAACGCATGCGAGAGGATTTAAGCGCAGAAAGAGCTATAATGGGTGGAAAACGCATGCCGAAAACACTGACCAATCAGAGTGTAAAATCAAGAGTAAAATAAACAAGGAAGAAAACGTAACTTATCTGATAAAATCTCCCGTAATCATTGTTTTAGAGCTGCAATCTTAATTGTTCCACCCTGAATAAATGCTCGCCACATCTGATGATAGAGCTTGAAGGCTAGAAGCGGCGAAATCTGCGATCTGGAGAAAGAACTGCTACACTCTAATCCTTCTATTGGTGGGACTAATTAGCATTAATTGCTAAATGATTATCTCTTTGTGGGTAACATAACTCCACCCCCAAATGGTTTCAGCCTCTTCTTCTACTGCGCAACAGGACGAAAAAACTCCTTCGACTCTAGATCTGACATCAGCCGATACCCTCCGGACTTAGATCTGGCCTTAGCCTCTCTTATCTACCAAGAGTATTTGAAAAGAATAGACTTAGGATGAGAAGTCAGATGTCTAATTTCGTATGGTCTTGACTTGGATATGAGGCTGTGACCTTTAAGATTTCGGGAGAGATAAACCCAAAATAGGTTGGTAGAGTGAAAAACTCCGGTGCTTCGTGAGAAGAACTCAGATGCTTTGAGCGACGAGTTTTGCAAACTTTTTTGCCTGGTACTTTTTCTGATCGAGATCTTATTTAAAATTAAAAGAAATATAAAATAGATCGAATCATAAGTTCTTAAAACTTTTTTTAAATATATATATATATATTTATATATATAAAGTAACCTAGTATATTTTAAATATCTAACATAAAGTTTATTCATAAAAAATAAATAACTAATTTTCTTCTATTTATACTATTATTTATATCAAAGGAGCCTTCTAGTCGGTCAAAAAAATATGTTTAAATAAATATATAATAAAATATTATAACCCCTTAATCAAGAATCCAACAAAATTAGGGATCTGGATTTCAAATTTTAATTTCAATTGTTTTAAAATCAACGATTTTAATTTATTAATAATTAAAAAATTATTTATTGTTAAGATTAAATGAAGAATAATGAATTGATGATGTCATCATCAAAATTATCATATCATAAAAAATTAACTAAAACTAAATTATTTATTATATTTATTTTATAAATCTAAATTTTTAAAAATTTCAAATTATATATATATATATGATACATCACTATTTGGGCGTACGCCTAAACGGCCCTCGCCCCGGGCCTCTTCTCCCCTCCGCACCTTGCGAGGCGCCCTCGAGTCAATCGGGCGCCCTAAGCACAATTAGGGGCGGCCGTGATCCATCCTGGGTCTTGGCGCGCGTCCCCCAAATGACACGTGGTCACCCACGACTACCTCGCTCCGCAATCCACGCTACGGGAGATCTTGGGTTACTGACTTGCTCATACCCACGATCTCCAGTTTCTAGGCGGGCCTAGCGACGCAACACGCAATCACCCACGATTGCCTTGCTCCGCAAATCTCGGTCTCCACCATCTTCGCTGGTGGAGATCGTGTCCAACTACGTGGTCCGCCCCGCGCGCTAACCACCTCTCTCCTCCCTGCTCTATAAATAGAGCCCATCTCACCAGTTCAAGGTTAGCTACTTCTTACACTCTGAAATTCTCTTACTCTCTTATCACTCTCTTACTAACTTGAGCGTCGGAGTACACTTCGCAGGGCCCCCCTGTGAAGCTCTTGCAGGTTCTTGCTCAACACTTGGCTCTTGCAGCCCATCTCGGTGAACTAGGTAAGTGCAAGCCATTTTCCAGTTTATCAATATATATTTGTGTATTTGTTAGGGCACACAAAACTTCTAGTATATAATATGTCTACCACTTAATTAATTTGAATGTATTAAAAGTTAAAACATACTCATTTTACTTTTTCATTTTTCATTATATATATACATATAAATAACGTAATTAATAACATAAAATTATTTATAAATATAAAATTATTTAAGATTTTTCATCTCTCAATCAAATTATATGATCAATAATAAGATCGTAAGATCAATGAGATTATAATAAATTTAAATTTTACTTAAAATCGGGATCAATTCATTTCGATAAATTCGTAAGATCTTAAGATTTAAATAAGAGGAAACCTACTATTTGGTCCCTCATTTTCCACAATTTCATTGATTTGGTCCCTGCATGATTGAAATATACTATTTGGTCCCCCAATAATTACAAATGTCAACTCATTAGTCCCTGTAACCTCTCTCTGTTACTAACATCAATGATCTGGCCATTAAGTGCACATGTGGCATGTTAAATGCCACATATTAGTGCCACATGTGCAACTATTTGGTCCCTCAGTTTTAAAATTCAACACTATTTGGTCCTTTTAATTTTAAAATTCAACTATTTAGTGCTTCTCAAGATTTTTATTCGAAAATTCTCCCTTCTCTCAACTTGTCTTTCATTCAGGTCCTTGATTAATAATAAATTGGTCCAAAACAATAATTATCTTTGTCAAACAAGTCCCCGTTCTACATGATATGCTCATTCCAATTCCTAAATCAACAGCTAAGCAAGACGACGAGTTATCTCAACGTGTGCGAGAAGGATGTGAGCAAATGAGTGAGCTCAGTGTGCCATCGGTATCGAAAAGTGAGCTCATCGTGCCATTAGTGCGGGAGAAAGGGGAGAAGCTAGAGTTACATATCAAATTGCAAGAAATATAATATGCATGTGGCGTGCGTGAGGGATTAACTCTCCACTAGCATCTCCCTCACGCACACCACATGCAGATTGTACTTCTTGCAATTCCGTGAGGGATCAACTCTCCACTAGCATCTTCCTCATGCACACCAAATACAGATTGTACTTCTTGCAATTCGATTTGTAATTCTATCTTTTCCCCTTTCTCTCGCAATGATGGCCCGCTCACTTTTCAATACAAATACAGTTTGATCTCGCATCATCCAGCACCATCGGAAGCTTTGTGCAACGCAGATGAAGATCGAACCCGCAACATCTGCAATGGTACACAAATCCACTCACATCCTTCTTGCACATGTTGTAATAACTCGCTATCTTGCTTGGTGGCCGATTTAGGAATTGGAACGAGCATTTTTGTATAGAATGAGGACTTGTTTGACAAAGATAATTATTGTTTTGGATCAATTTGTTATTAATCAAGGATTTGAATGAGAGGCAACTCTTGAGAGAAGGGAGGATTTTTAAATAAAGAATCTAGAAAAGGATCAAATAGTTGAGTTTTAGAACAGAGGGACCAAATAGTTGCACATGTGGCATTTAACATGCTACATGTGCACTTAATAGTCAAATCATTCGTGTTAGTAACGAAGAGAGGCCATAAAGACTACTGCGTTGACATTTATAATTATTGGGAGACCAAATAATATATTTCAATAATGCAGGGACCAAATCGTTAAAATTATGAAAAATGAGAGACCAAATAATAAGTTTCCTCTTTAAATAAAGATCTTAAGAACATTGATTTGAGCAAAAAAAAAAAAATTAGTAATTTGATTAAAAATTAGGTTTTATGATTTAAATGAACTTTTTTCACCATGATTCCATGAATGATGATATTCAAATTATATATCCTTTAAATGAAAATGCTAAAATATCAATCCTCATGTTTCGTTTTTTATTAAAAAAAATTGATAAATAAACTGTTTTATTATGTTCCTGTTTCGGCCTGTTTTTTTTAAGATAAAACTTATATCAAGTTCCTTATATCATTGATATTCTCTCTCTTTAATGATTGGTCATGCAAAAGTGGTGTTTAATATTCTCTCTCTATCATGATTGGACATATATAAAATTTTTACCACATGTCAAATGTTGATTGAAGAACTTGATATCAAGGATGTAGGGAACTTGATGTAAGTTTTGTTTTTTTTTTTACTCGTTTATTTATCTAATACACTTTATAAATCCATAAATGATTAATTTGAATTAAAAAACAAACTTGATTCATTTTCAATAAAATCTTTTCAAAATAATTTTTTATTGCCCATTGAAATCAGTTAAATTTAAAACCAAAAGATATTCTATTAGGAAAAAAAAAAAACAAAAGATATCAAATTAGATTTCTCTTCAAAATTCATATCTATCTTCCCTTAATTAAAGCTTTTTCCCTACGTTAAAATTAAACTTCAGAAAATTAAAATTAAATATTAAACATCCAAAACCCTTTCTTTACTCTCTGTAATCTCTATCTCTTTCCTCTTTAGTTTTCTCTCATTCTCTACTTTCTTCAAGAATTAGCTTTCATGGAAGAAGCCGATGAGTTCAAGCAATTCGACGTGGTTTCGGATTACTCAGACCACTACCATTACTGTGGAAAATCCACCAATGTCAAAAACAGCCTCCACCGTCGGATCATGAAGGAGTGGAAAATCCTCCAGGAAAACTTACCCGAATCCATTTTCGTTCGGGTCTACGAGACCCGAATCAATCTCCTACGCGCCGCCGTAATCGGCGCCGCCGGAACACCGTATCACGACGGCTTATTCTTCTTCGACATCGTCTTTCCGGCAAATTACCCTTCCGAACCACCGATCGTTCGTTATCGCTCATTCGGGTATCGCCTGAACCCTAATCTCTACGCCTCCGGCTACGTCTGCCTCAGCCTCCTCAACACATGGCACGGAGAATCCCGCGAACGGTGGATTCCGACGGAATCCACCATGCTTCAGGTTTTGCTTTCGCTACAGAGTCTCGTCCTCAACCAAAACCCCTATTTCAACGAACCATCAGTCGCTAAATCCAAAAAATGCTCAATCGATTACAACGGAGATGTTTTCGTGCTCACCTGTAAGACCTCATGGCATTTGATTCGAAGGCCGCCGAGAAATTTCGAGAGTTTTGTGCGATCGCATTTTCGCCGGCGAGCAAACACGATTCTCATGGCGTGCGAGCAGTACGCGAACGGACGAGCGAACGTCGGATTTTACGTTTCTGGTCCTCCGCCGCCGCCGCCGCCGGCGACGGTTAGGGTTTCGCAGAAATTGCAGGCGGCGATTGCGGCGGTGTATCCTTGTATGGTTGCGGCGTTTAAGAGGAACGGAGCTAATTTGTTGGAAGGCGTCGAAGTTCTTCAGTTGGAGAAGGTGAAGGAGGAAAAGAAGAAAAAATATGGGGTTTTGAAGAAGGTGATTAAGAAGATAAGAAAAATGTTAAGGGTTTGAAATTTGGAGGAAGAAAGAAGAATGTGGGAGTGTGATTTCTTCGTGCATTTGAATGTTTTTGTTGATATGGTTCTTTAATTAGTTTTAAATTTTTAGTGCATTAATAAGTTTTGGTTGATGTGATTCTTTACTTTTTGCTTTTTCAATTTGAAGTTTTTTTTTGATACATCAGATAACAAATTGATAATGGCACTACTTATCTTTCAGAAAAGGTAACATGGAATTTATCTTTCAATTTCAAGTGGCTTTAATGTAGATTGCGATAGTTTACTAAAATACAAATTGATAATGGCGCTACTTATTGAATCCCTTCTCTTAACCCATTCCAAAGTTTACACTACTAAGGGCCTAGTTTACATAACAAGCAAAATTATCAAATGATTCAAAGTACAATCTTTCAAATGTTAATTTCAACTCATTATGCATAAACATATTGCCCTGCGTCGGTTATTAGTGCTCTGCATTGTCTCTGTGTCGGACAATTTTCTTGTGATGGCGGTTACTGTCTCCACGGTTGTAGTTACTGCCATCATCTCTACACTATGGTGATTTTGGCCATTGTCTCTTCTCTCCTCTTGTAGTGTGAATTTTCTTCTCTGTTGTTCTTACGGTATTAAAGACTTGACTACGATATGGGAGAACATATTCAAATAAGTTCTTCTTCTTTGGTTTCAATTTGTGATTGGAATGAATTGTGGAATGAATTTGTTCTTCCTAAACCAATTTATTTAAAAAGTGATGAACTTCTGTCTCACTTTTTTTCTTTGGAAGATTTAAGTTATTATTGTTGGTGGATTCCTCCACATTCTGCCTTCAAGATTAATACAGATGGTTCTTGTATAGAAGTGTTTGTTGGTGATTTTAGTGGTTGTTGGGAATGTGATATTTTCATTGATCTGTATCTGTTTATTGTCCTCCCATCACTTTATGTTTATGCTATGGGCAAATTTACAAACCTTGCAGTCATTTGGATTGTAAAGGGTAGAGCCAAGAAAATCTGCATTTGAATGCTTTTGTTGATATAGTTCTTTAATTAGTTTTAAATTTTTAGTGCATTAATAAGTTTTGGTTGATGTGATTCTTTAATTAACAAATACAAAGGGGAGCAGAAAAGGTAACAAGGAATTTATCTTTCAATTTCAAGTGGCTTTAATGTAGATTGCGATAGTTTACTAAAATACAAATTGATAATGACACTACTTATTGAATCCCTTCTCTTAACCCATTCCAAAATTTACACTACTAAGGGCCTAGTTTACATAACAAGCAAAATAATCAAATGATTCAAAGTACAATCTTTCAAATGTTAATTTCAACTCATTATGCATAAACATATTGCCCTGCGTCGGTTATTAGTGCTCTGCATTGTCTCTGTGTCGGACAAGTTTCTTGTGATGGCGGTTACTGCCATCATCTCTACACTATGGTGATTTTGGCCATTGTATCTTCTCTCCTCTTGTAGTGTGAATTTTTTTCTCTGTTGTTCTTACGGTATTAAAGACTTGACTGCGATATGGGAGAACATATTCAAATAAGTTCTTCTTCGGTTTCAATTTGTGATTGGAATGAATTGTGGAATGAATTTGTTCTTCCTAAACCAACTTATTTAAAAAGTGAGGAACTTCTGTCTCACTTTTTTTCTTTGGAAGAATTGGGTTATTATTGTTGGTGGATTCCTCCACATTCTGCCTTCAAGATTAATACAGATAGAAGTGTTTGTTGGTGATTTTAGTGGTTGTTGGGAATGTAATATTTTCATTGATCTGTATCTGTTTATTGTCCTCCCATCACTTTATGTTTCTGCTATGGGCAGATTTACAAACCTTGCAGTCATTTAGATTGTAAAGGGTAGAGCCAAGAAAATCTGCATTTGAATGCTTTTGTTGATATAATTCTTTAATTAGTTTTAAATATTTAGTGCATTAATAAGTTTTGGTTGATGTGATTCTTTACTTTTTGCTCATTCAATTTCAAGTGGCCTTATGTAGTTTTTTGGGATTGCGATAGTTTAATAAGTTCGACTAGAATACAAATTGAAAATGGCACTACTTATTGAATCCCACTGTTCTGTTACTCATTCCAAAGTTTACACTACTAAGGGCCTAGTTTACATAACTAGCAAAATAATCAAATGTTTCAAGGTATAATCTTCCAAATGTTTATATCACTGAATGTGTAATGTTAATTGAAAAATGTGTCACAAAATATAAATTCTTATTTTGTATTTGAGATTTGTGATGAGTTTCTTTCTCGAGTTTTAGTTGTTGATAACAATTTTTTTTTAAAAAAAAATTATGAACTATTTCATCTTTTGATAAAATTGGTAGATGATTCAAAGACATTCTTTTAAATGTTTACATCACTAAATGTGTGATATTAGTTAAAAAATGTATCTTCAAAATAACGTTATTTATTTTGTGTTTGATATTTGTCACGACTCACAAGTTTCTTTCTAGTTTCTAGTGATATTTAACGGATAAGAATACAATTTCTTGAATTTATGAAGGTTACTTTCACCAACAATTATTCTTTCTTCTCTTTTGCGTTTTAATATACTTTATTTTTTATTTTTCTTTTTCTTATTTGTTATTCATAAAAATGTGAATTACAAAATTTGAAATGAACCATTTCATCTCAAGTTGAGAGAATCAAAATAGTTAAAGATAGTCTTATAAAGGTTTACATCATAAATATATCATATAAATTGAAAAACACGTTACAAAATATGGTTACTTTTTTTCCCATTCGAGACCAATTGCGAATTTCTTTTTCTTTTCCAATAAACTTTAACGAATGATATCAAGTTAACAACAAAGTTTCTAAACTCATGAGGACTTTTGGAGCAAGTAATTATTTTTTTTTTGTCTGAAACATAATTCATTCAAAAGCAAGACAAAATCAAGCACAATATATAAGCAACATTAATATACATGATATCAATTAACAAATGTGGGGATTTGCAACCCATCTAAGAGGACTCATCCTCGTGTAAGACAAATTATCAAGACAATTAACTGCCAAATTAACAGATCTAGGGATCCAACTAAAGCTACAACCAAAAGACTCAAAGAACCAATAATTATTTGATAAAACGCCGCCTTGGAAGCCGCCATGGAAGCAAACAAGAGACGATGTCGTGGACATACTTGACCTAGAACAAAACTCCACCGAGCACTCAAAAACCAGAATCAAACCATGAAGCCGCCGTGAAAGCCAAACCAGAAGTCGTCGTGGAATACCTAGTCTATAGTCGCCGTCGTAGAGAAAGCCAGACCAGATTAACGTCGTAGGATCCCTGATCCACAACGCTGTCGTCACAAGACCCTTAAAATAAAGTAACACTCTCATAAAGAGTGAGAGGAATCCTCACGAAGGAGGGATTTTTAACTCTACATAAACAAAGGAGGGTCACTGTGGCTAAAACAGCGATAACCCAAAGAAAAACTTCACGCAGAAGAAAGAGTGAAATAACACGTGTGTATTATATTCCTCTTTCTTTTAATAAAAGAGTGAAATATAAATTTTGGAGTTATTATATCATGATAAAAAGATGGAGGATTCAAGAGTAGTATTTCAAAATTTATTCCCACTGGCACTCTCCCACAATTTACATCTCCAAATCAATAATTTTCATTTATTAATAATTGAAAAATTATTTATTTTAAGATTAAATGGAAAATAATGAGTTGATGATATCAAATATTTTTCCTTAATAAAGAACACACAAATTTCCATATTCCTTTTATAATTTAGATTCCTCTTCAAATTTCATATATATCTTTCCTTAATTGAAGCCTCTCCCCTACGCAAAAACTNAAAGCCCCGAAATGACTTGAGATTCTGACCAAATAACTCTAAATTATTAGAGTTATCACTTACCCACCCATTTATAATTACCTTTCTCTTATCAAATATTTACAATTGTTCAGAAAATCAGAAATTTAAAACCCTTCTTTTATTCTCTATAATCTCTAGTCTTCTCTCATTCTCTAATGGAAGAAGCCACAAATATTCACGAGTTCAAGCAATTCGACGTCGTCTCGGATGACTCAGACCACTACTATCGCTTGAGGAAGGGTCAAGATTGCTTCACCAACTCCCAAAGCAGCGTCCACCGTCGGATCATTAAAGAGTGGCGGATCCTCCAAAACGGCTTACCCGAATCCATATTCGTTCGGGTTTTTGAGACCCGAATCAATCTCCTACGCGCCGCCGTCATCGGCGCCGCCGGAACACCGTATCACGACGGCCTTTTCTTTTTCGACATCGCCTTCCCGCCAGATTACCCTTCACAACCACCGATGGTTCATTACCGCTCATTCGGGTAGGGTTTTACGAATCGGATCCGCCGCCGCCGCTGACGGCGGCGAAGGTTTCAAAGAAATTGCAGACGGTGTATCCTTCTATGGTTGCGGCGTTTAAGGGGATCGGAGCTACGTTGTTGGACGGCGTCGAAGTTCTTCAGTTGGAGGAAAAGAGGGAAAATGAAGGGGTTTTGAAGGAGGTGTTTATGAACATGAGAAGAATATTCTGGGATTGAAATCCAAAAAGAGAAGAGTATTATGGGTTTTTTTGAAATTTGAAGGAACAAAAGAAAAAAGAATGTGGGTGTGCGATGTGGGGTTTTTTTATTTTAATAATACAAAAAAAAATAAGGAGTCACATCACCCAAATGAAAAAATAATTCCGAAAATGGGTGCCACGTTGGAAGGGCAGCGGATGGGTGCCTTGTTAAAAAAAAAATTATACAAATGAAAAATTAATTATATCAAATAAGAAAAAAATTATACGAGTTATCCACTTCGGGTATATCTATTTGGAGGGTTCAGCGTATCTCGATTACGTAGAAAGGGCGGTGAGAAAAATGTTTGTGGTGGATGCATGTTAGCCTGTGAAAATGTTTGTGAATCAGGAGGAGGCATGTCATGCTGTGAAAAATGTACAAGAGGCATGTCGTGCTGCACTGTATAGTCCGGATCCGTCAACAAGTCCAAGAAAGGTATCTGTGGAAGGCGTGAAGACGACTCCGCAATGTCTAACGAGGCAGGACATGCCGAAGAACCACCACTGTAGTATGCTGAACTAGAAAAACCGCTGAATGAACTAAAATTGTGTTGCGGAAGAGATACCCCAAGTGATAGATCTGGGTAACCAAAATTCTGTGAACGGCGGGAAGACGACTCCGGGACGTCTAACGTGGCCGAAGTTCCACCGTCATAGAATGAGGACGAAGTCCCACCACCACTTAGGAATGCCGTCAAACCATCAAAAAGGGGGGATTCATGCCTATGCGATGGAGGCGGCTCCTCGTAAGCAGAGGACGACGCATGGCATGTATGTCTCTGTGCCGGGGGGTGCAATGGAGGCGACAGCGGCGACGACTGATCGTAAATTACTTGTTGCGGTTGTCTAGCCGAAAAATGCCCTTGCCGCCACCTCTTGTTTCTTGGTGGTGACTGTGTCGGAGGAATTTCTGGCAAATTAACGTCTGGTCTGGCGGGTGCCTGACGACTGCGTGCCAGCATGTTCCCATGTGCCTCCAGCCCCCCACCTAATGCCCCCTGACATTAATAGAGATGGTCTTGACTTGGTCGGCTAATTCTTCAATAGTGGTCTTAGGATTGTTCACATGTTCTTCTAACCTGTCCAAATTGCCGACCTGCATGAAGTCATAAACATAAGTGATTATACGACAAAAATATTAAATACATGGTTAAGGGAAATTAAATATGATTTACGCACCGCATACATGATGGATCCACCAACAATGTCCAACCATCGCCATGTGTGCCTTTTGTACCACTAGAGGTACTCGTCAAGCCTAACCAATGGCCTAGACGGCGCATTTATACTGAAGACAAAATTATTTCGTCAAGCCTAACCAATGGCCTAATCAATTCATTCAATCTGTCCAACGTAATGTCACTAGACAACGTCATCACTCTTTTATGTTCAGATTCAAATACAACCCCATTGACACCAGTAGAGATTTTTCCATGACTATATATCAAGCATCTGACTGTCGTTGCCATTTTTGTCTAATAAATAAAATTTCAATACAATTATCATCTAAAATGGAATTAT